>APFE030959611.1:190876-209589 GCA_000404065.3 Pinus taeda
ATTAATAAATAATAATTTGTCTTGGGTCCTAAGGTCAAAATTAGCCGTTATTCTATTTAGCCATTGGAGACTCTGCTCAGACTATTTAACATGCTAAGCTGGATCCGTTTCTTCAACTTGTCGTGACAATGAACCACACTAGTTGGTTCGAAACGCATCGACAAATGTCTGTCTGCATGTGATTTATGCCAAAGTTATTCTTTAAACATTTTCTTCTTCGATATTTATGTTGTTTGCAAAGTCTAGACAAGCTTGAAGCTGGTCTTCAGCTATGGGACTAGTTTCACCATTATACGTGGGAAGGTATTTCAAGTATTGAGGTGGGAATGCATATAGGTTAGCAGGTAAGACTAAAGTTGCATACGTAGCCTATATAATAGGTTGGAATGCCATAGTAGAAGGTGATGTATGAGGTGCTTATGTGGATGAATAAGAAGAAGATGAAAAATAGGAAGAGGAAGGTGGTTGAGGGGGTGTGTGACTGTGTGGAGGTGAAGAAGGAGGAAGTCTCTTGAATAACTTTAAAGGAGTCTTAAGAAAGAACTTTGGGATCGGTGAATGAATACCCTCTTTTGTTTCAAACAGTGGATTTGTGTATACAGAGACGATATCTTTAGGTTGTTTAGAAGTAGAAGCTCCAGGTCGTTCAGAAGTGGAAGGAAATGAATAAGTCGTAGGGGATATGAAATATGTGGGTTTGTATTTAGGTAAATGAATATGCAAGACAAACTTAGTTTTAGGTGATCCCTATGGTAAAGGAGGTTCTTGATGTGTTTCAAAAGAAGGAATTAGGAAAGTTGAACCTAAATCATCTCCCCTATCTAATAGTTCAGAAACCCTAGGAGGTGTTTGTGTCCTATCAAGATCGGAAATATTACTAAAAGGATAAAATGATTCTAAATCTTTAGACTGCAAGGAAGAAGGGGAAGAATAATATGGTTGATGTCTACTTTTAGAACTAGCTTTTCTCAGAGGTTTTTGAGGATCTAACAGAGGATTAACTAGGTCAGATTCTAAATGAGATCTGGTGTGCTTAAAAGGTGTCGGTTTGGGCTAGTGGATTTTCTAGGTGAAATATTTTAACCTTTTTAGATCTTTAATCGCCTTAAAGGAATAGAATGAATATCATTTTCCCAAGAAAACTTAATAGAATTCAAATCCTCAGCAATGGCGCCAAACTGATGTTGTACCTCTGAGTTGATAATGGTCAGCTATTAAGCCAAAGCATCTAAGATAATTGTTTCGGGGTTTTTGTTTTAGTTTGGAAGACCAATGAATGAAATAGATATAACACTATAATTCCTAACCGTTTGAATAATATTAATTCCAAAATAGAGGGTTGCAGTAAAATTTTACACAGTGAAATAGCTTGAATAGTGGTGAGAAAAAACAAAAAATACTATGATTATTACAGTTTTCAGATGGAAAATTAAACAGTCATAAGTTTGAAAACCTTTGGCCAATGTTTAGAAGGTTCAAGAAAATATGCTTAATATTACAACAAGATGTTGATGATTTATTGATTTAGATGGAATTAGTTAAACAAACAGTTCATTAATCCATTCTCTTTAATGATTATCACTTCAGAAGCTTATAGGAATAGATTGAGACATAATTATTCCTACCTAGGTATCTCTTTAAGACATAAGAATATGAAGAAAAACATAATGTGTAATACTGGAAAAAATTACAGGAAACACAAACTGTGTAAAACTGAATTCACAATACTTTGCTTTGTATTAAGGGTCTATAAAAGCTAGTACATCAAATGTTTACAAATGCTTCTTCAAGGTGAACTTGCATTCAATGATCAACCTGGTCCAATGGTGAACAATGAACCCTTAATAGCTCAAGAAGGGAGTTATTTATACAATAGTAGAACTAAGAAAATATCCTAAACTGTTTAAGGATTTATTCTAGGAAAAGGAAATATCTTCCTACAAGGAAATAGAGACATCTATTAAACTATTGCTTATTGTCCCTGTTATTTAGGTTATGTGGGCTTTCGTCTTTCATATTTTTCCCTTTAAGTTGCTTGTCTATTTGATATTCATTTTGGAAGTCATATTCACTTATGACTTTACATATAATACACTTTCTTCTAACTCTTTGACCTTGTTGACATGTTTATAACCTTTACTATGCTTTTTACTTTTACTGTACATTTCAAGTTTTTATTATGTATTACAACAGTAAATCATTTAGCTTCTACATGTCTTAGTATTAGGTAGTTGGATATTGATCATCTTTATGTATATTTCATGCGTTTGTCTTTTAACTGTATGTTTTATCTGCTTCCTCTGTTTTGTCTTTTAACTGTGTAAATTGTTTATTTTAACATTTACTATGTAAATGATTTCTTCTGCTTTGTCTTTGGTTTAGACCTGATTTCTATTTGTACAGGAAAATCATTTGAATTCATTTCTCAAGTATCTAGAAGAGACAGGTTTTTAATTGGTATAAAAACTGTTTAACCAATCTCCTGGTCTTCTGCTAATCACCTACAAAATACAACAATGGTTAAGATAAACACAGGTTGACAGGGAGGGCCAAAATGGCTTCAGGGAACAAGATAGTGTATGGATAGAGTCCTAGAAATGTTTGGAAGGTAATTAGAGGCTAAATTTGGTTACAGAGGCTTAAGGTGGTGTAAGCAGGGTTAAATAGGCTTCACTAAAAAACTAGCGAAGAGAGTGAAAATGAGGGTTTTTTGCATTTAAATGGTTAGCGATTAACTTTTTAAAATTTGGCACAAATTGAATAGTGGATGGTTTTACCATATGCGGGGGAGCGGTTTCGGAGGCTCATCACATCACTTTTGTTCGTGCAGTTGTTTTTGCCCAAGGGCATGCGAGTTAACGTGGAGCTGCCACGTAACCACAAGGAGCCTAAGCAAAACCACAAATTTTGCATGCTCTCAGAAAGGTAAAGCTAGGAGATCGAGAGTGCATGATATTGATGCAGGTCATTGGATCTAGGAGTGGATGATCTGACGGCTATCGCGTAGTCGCGATGCATGGAAGGAATAGGCACTAAGATTAGTAGGGTTTGGGGATTAATTACAAGTGTTTTGTAATTATTTTATTAATAAAGAAAGCTTAAACACATTACGATGGGTTTATGGAGTGGGATCAAGGTTAACGGTGGCGGGGTTTATTTAACCAAACCAAGGGTGGTGGGTTAAAAGGGTTCTTATATTGGGAAAAACGTGATTTGCAGAGGTTTTTTAAAAAAAGCAGGATTTAATACAACTTAGGCCTAAAGGGGTTTTATTAGTTTTTAGGCATATGGTGGAGTTAACTTTATAAAGCAAAGGGGGGAATAAAGACTTAGAACAAGGGTGGTTTTATGGTTTTTTAGGAAATAAATAAGGGGAAAGGGTTTCACACTAGTAAAAAGGTGTTTTGGGGTAGAAATGACCTTTGGAGGGTAAATGCTAGGGGAAATGTGTGAAACCAAGGGAAAGGGTTAAAATTAAGGGAAAATGGTATTTTATTAGGAAATTATGGGATGATGAGCAAATTAGTACGTAAGTAGTGGGTGGTGAAATTGAATGAGGGGAAGTTAATCAAATCACCTAGTGAACATCCTTTCACTTTCATAACTACTTCCTGCACACTAAAACACTTGATCAAGCATGATAAATGTGTTTTATGCTTCTATCAACTTTGTACTTCTGCAACCTTCTTCTACCTACCCTTTACTTATCCTAACATTTTATCTTCACTTAATTGGGTGTATTTAGGCTAGCAGATCCTTTTCTTTCCTTTTTCTATTGAAAATCAAACTATCTAATTCTAACTTTATAAAATCCAAGGGCTCGGATTAAACTAATGAGCTCCTTATTATTCTCTACCTAACTACTGATCTGCCAAGATTAAACAATTTGGCTAGATCTTTATTCTCTAACTATAAACATGAAATTTAAAGCATGAACTAGTCAAGATTAAATTATTTGACTGTCATGGGTTGTGGCATTTATGATAAGCTACACACGACCATTATTTTGTGAAATAAAGTAAAAAGTAGTGACACTTGGACTTGCACACTTTCAAAGTTTTATTCTTTTTTCTTTTCTCTGTAACCTAACATTTTATTTTTGCCTTCATTTCTTAGGGCATCTATTCTAATATTTTCTTTGATATGGACATATTTATCAAAATATTTCCTAACATTTTTATTCATTATTCCTTTTGTCCATATCCTAACTTAACTTGTTTTTTAAAATATTTTCATTTTTTGAATAATTTATTCTAACTTATCAAAATCAAAAAATGTTGCAACACCTTGTACCTAATCACAATTTGGGGAAAAAAGTTGCAGATAAAGAGAACGAGAAGAGCTAGCTAGTGGAGAGTATTCATCAACCAAATTGGAGTATGAAGAGTCATGGCATGCATATGATAGAGGATGATAAATGTCACTTAAATAAGTAATGGTTTTAATGGAACTAGATTCAATATTAAGGCTAACATCGCTAATGTCATCTTGAGGAATGAAAATATTAGTCTTCACCCTAAGCTTCATGAACCATTCGGGGGTTTCCTTCGTTGGGTGTGAATCATGAAAATCATAAGGAGGATGATAAGATAGATTATGAATTTGATACACATGTTTCCCCAATTTATTATGATCATAAGGAGACACTCAAATTGGTACAAGAAAAGGAGGAGGAAAAGGAGCAGGAGTAATAATAGGCTCCTCGTCTAAAATTCGAGGTGTATCATAATTTACAAGAGTTTGGAGAGCATAAAAATTAGGAGGTTTGGATTCACCATGCAAAGAGATATGAAAAAAACTCTTAAATTTGTTTTTAAATAAATCCCAATCTGTGTATTCGCTAGGAAATTCACAAAAAAGGTGAAGAAATCAGTCAGATAAATCCTCAATTGATTCATTAGGATTCATTATTAGTTGAATAATTGTTTTAAAAACTTCTCGGTAATCATACCTATCAAATGATTTATGAAGCTCCTTTTCACATTGCTCAAACGAATGGAAGTAATCTATGACACCATGTCTTAACACGACCTTCAAATGTGAGGGTGAGAAACCTAGCCATGAAATCCTTGCAATATATTCAATTAGAAATGGAAAAATGGACAACTTGAAATAGATGTTAGGGAAGAGTTAATTCACCCTCGTTATCAAACTTCAATTGGGATAGGTTATAAATAACTTCCATGGGGATCGTAACATAAATATCCTTAGAAAAGTGTGTTGGGATTTTGACTTGGGAAAGAGTCATTTTTGGATAAGATATTCAAAGCAAACTCAATGGGCACAACTTGTCATATAGCGCTCCTTCTAGTGCCATTTGTTGAAATTGTTGGAAATCAGTCATCCAAGGTGGTCTCCCTGAGTGAAGTCCTAATTAAATCTTATAACATTTCGAATATGAGCCCCATATGGAGTATCATCCCAGTTTCCATATATTCTTATATATTTTCCTTTTCTTTAGTTTGTTCGGAAGAGAGAGAAATCTGTATGTGCCTTTGCAAAAATAAAGTAATTGTTCCTAGTGATTGTTTCTTTGCATGTGTATCAAGGTTCTTCTACTACAAAGGGAGGAAAGGTGAGCCTTTAAGAGAGAGGTAATAATACCACCCTAGTAGAGGCACACACAAGAAAAAATAGAATAATGTAACAACAAGAAGAATAGTCCACATACATGCAACGATTATTACAACCATTACAACACATTTTCAATTAGATAAGCACTAAATAACTAAAATATTTCAACTACCTTAGTATAGGTGAAAGAAAACATGAATCATAAACATTCACCCAAGAATATTACAAATATTGACAATCCATGCATGAAAATGTGCCAACCATCGGGCCTCAAGTATTAAGTAAAAGTCCCAAGATACATGAATACAACGAACATCACTAGCTCCAATATTGGAGCATTGGAACCATGACATGCTCCCCAAAATTATTGACTTTGTATTTCTAATGCCTTATGAAAGAAGCCTAGGTGAAAATTCATTTTCTTGCACAATGAGGGTGTATACATAATAAGTGCAATGATCCTTCACCTCCCTTCTGATTCTTTGAATACCCTCATGATTGTTTGACTTGTCTATGAACTTTTCGCTTACTACATGATTTTCACATTACATGAATGACACTTGGAATTGCACTTTACATTATATTTCTCCATTATACAACTTATATAATCCAAAAAATCATGTGGCACATGATGATTCATGACAAAACATGACATGACACTGATGACTTGGTAGCGTCAAGTCACTCTTTGTCGTTAGTTTTTTTGTGTCTTCTTGACAAATAGAACATGGTATTTTCTTTCTCCTCCTCATGACTTGAAGATAAGGAGTCTTCAATGTGGTATTTATCTTTTGTATTTTGTTGTAATCTTGTGTTCCTTCATCTTCTCACTTGATGATCATCCAATTTATTTAGCTCCATATGTGTCTCTTAGCACAATCTCCTTCTCCATCTCCTTCATCATCATCCTATCATAGCATGAAATAATACTTGTGACTGAAATCCACTCATGAAAATATGACATAACTCTGATAAACCCGTTACCTAACATGCTTCATGAAATCAATTGTTGGGACTCGAACTAGTGACTGGTCGAGTGACTGACTCAGGGATTTTGCAGTTCTAGATGTCAAAGTCTATGACTAAGGCTTGATACTATGCAATATGTCATTCTGGAGACTTGGGTAGGGGGGCTGCATATTTGAGGGACTCAAGAGCTCAAGCTAGAGGTTTGGGGCTTGAGATTGAAGAATGCGTAGTTCTGAAGGCCTGGGTTGAGTGACTACATAGTTACGGGACTTAGGAGGTCAAGCGTGAGGCTTGAAGTTATGCAGTGTGAAAATTAGATAGCAGAATAGTCGGGGTGATTGTGGAGTTCAAGAACTCAAGGTCAAGCCTTGATGCTTGAGACTGTGTAGTGTGTAGAGAAGGTTGAATGGAGGCAAGGATTGTGTAGTTTTAGAGCTGAAGGGATGGGAATGAGCACTATTATTGCATAATACACATTTTTGGAAGGAATAAACTACACATTGCATAGGGCCAAGAGACAAGGTTTCCACTTGATGTCTGAGATTGCACAATTCATAGTTCAAGTTGACCAAAGGAGGCTAAGTGGTTAGGTCAGAGAGTTTTCCAAATTTGACTAAGTATATGATCATTCAGTGGAAGATAAGTAAAAAATTGACTTTGAACATCACCAACATGGAACACTCAAAACACATGAACAAGATCCTTTCCTTAATGCAACAACTTTGTGACGACCTACACCAAGTGCGACACCAAAGATAAACTTTGCGACGATGTGATGACACTTGTGCGACAGTGCTTGAAACTTTGGAAATGAGTGTGATACATGTTTATATGGTAAGAATAAGTCACTGAGATAGAGGTTGAACCTTGAAAGCACTAAAAATGGCTTCCATACATTGTGTGACACTCCACATGCTGAAAGATGACATCTACTATATGAACAGAAAAGTGCAAACAACAGTTGAGATATGAAAACGATGGTGAAAACAACACATGCCAGAGAAAATATAACATGAAAATGACACTAATTAAAGTGAAATCAAGTGAAATTTATATTCAAAAGCATGAAAATGACACTCGAAAAAGAGAAGGTGTGCAGAAGCAACAATCTGAAAAATTCAGCAAAATAGGAGTACAAATGAAATGAAAAGTGGAATACTGTCAAAGAAAGCACACAATTACTATCAAAATAGGTTGATTATTTCATATAAACTCTCTTTATGCACTGTGCTATGCTTTTTTAAGCTTGCACAAAAGGATGCAATCATAAACTTGTTGTGGACTATGTGTGAGCAGATGACTTCAACACTTACAATTCAAAATGGAGCTCAAAGACTTAAAAACACATCAACCGACCAAGAAGTGACTATGGAACAACTAATTATAAGATCCAGAGTAGGCTCCAAGATTCAAGTGTAGGAAAAATATTGGAGGGTGTTTGTCACAAAGTCAACATAATGTATACATATACCATTGGTACGATAATATTTAAATTTAATAATTTGTTAATTCGTAATTTGATCTTTTATTTTTTAATTTGAAAACGGTATTTGATAGCATCACGACCAATGCTCCATTATATGAATATCACCTTTTTACTAGATTTCATGAAAAACACTAATGTGGCCAATAAACTAGTGCACTAGTAGCCTTACAATACTCCAAATGCTCCACTAGAAATGTTGTTATATGGAATTTATGACCATGGACATAATTGTCTTCCCTAGGCCTATGGAGTGACCTAGAACAACAAAAAGTAAAGGGAACAATGTCTTCTTTAAAGTATTTTATTGATGGGATGAGCCCTACCCGGAATCTGGCAGAAGATTCACTCCTTCCTCAGCTTTTATGCTCCAATCCTAGCTCTAACTACTATAATTAGCACCTGCATAATCTAATAAGACAAGCCAAATATCTATGACATCTATGTAGCATAATCCAATCACTTCATTCAATAGATCAACATGATATTAAAATACATGAAATCATAAAATGTTATATAGGAAAACCATCTATTCTTTGTATTAATATAAATAGAGAGATTTACAACCAGAAATAGGAGTTGATCTCATAGAAGAGCTCCCAAATTTGACTTATCATTTCCTTTCCACAAATTATTCCTCCATGTCACCCTATTGCATGGAATAATGAATATCAAAGCAACAACATGAGCCTAGAATCAATCTCCAAAAAAAATCCCTTACCCATGGATGGTTGTAAATATATAGATGAGGAAGGCAGTTCATGAAATCTTATCCATTTACCAATCTAGGCATTAGATCCAAAAGTGATGGGAGGGTGAGCTCAACGGATAAGATGGTGATTTCTCCATGGTGGAATTAGATAGGATTCAAATTTCTATTTAAGTTAAATGGTTGAAACAACCTCAGAAATATTTTGGAAGAGGAAGCTTCGTGATTCTTTTTATTTTTCTTGAATTTATAGAATCAATGCACACCCAAGACTGAGCAACCTTCTAGTGACTATCAATGGTTCAAAGAGGGTAAACTTGGTATTCAAAGATGGTCCCTAAATATCTAGGGTGCACTTGGCCTTAAAATATTCGAAAGTCAGTAATCAGGAGCATAAACTTAGGGATTTAGTAGAGTCACGCTTAGGATATTGTGTAGGGATGATGATAATTTGTTGAAGGGTGTGAACTAATCATGTTTAAATGCCTATTCAAAAAATGTGACAAAATGGCTTATAACAGATTCCCCCCTAAAGCGTAAAGGTAGGAATGACAATTGATGACGAAAAGTGTCTACCTTATGACATTTGAGGATGAAGAACAATTGGTCAAGAGCATCATCTGTTACAATACATTTACATCATGATAACAATTCTAAGGGAGGCATACCCATGCTCAACACATAAGCTAACATTACATGTACAATTATTAAAAGACATGTTCATTGATGACTGATGGTGGATGCATGATTGGATGATTGTCTATATGATCATAGCCATCATATATTATGATCTTGTATTACTCCTAAAATTGCAACCCGGATGGATGAAACTAGATCCAAGGTCTTTTATCTCATTCACATGACCAACAAATGTATGAGTCTTACCATGTGAATTAGACAATTGAATTTGAACATGGTAGACACCATATGATTATTAGCCAATGATGTAAGCTATTAATATACGCAAAATAAATCAACGTTGATGTTAGTGACTCTCAAGGTACTTTTGTACAATCCATATGGTGTGAATTAATGAGTTGATGTCTAACACCACACAAAGTCTTTCGGTTGAAGGAAAAGGATGTAAACCTGTCACCAAGGGTGAGGAAAGTTTCCATTGATGTATGCAAGCACCAAGTCACCAAAATGATATTTCTATGTCGACGGGAAGCATCCCCTCGTAGGAGTGCCTTGATGTACCCCCCATCAACGACATGAAATAGGTATGATGATTTGAGATAGAATGATCAAAATGATGTTGATGGAAAACTAGATCAGGAAAGTCAGACATGGAATGAAGGCTTAAGAGTATTGTAGAATATATTGAGTAAATGAATTCTCTTGAGCATAACGGTGACACTAAAATAGAGTTGGTAGTATTGACCCAAAAGAAAAATGGAGGCTTTCAAAAGGTATGATAAACTAGCAAATAAGCATATTTCCCAGCCCAACAACCACAAACATGAAGTGGAAGAGTGTCGTGTTCAAGAGTGACTTTCTTCCATTAACAAGTGCAATATCCCTTTTTCCTAATTTCCACAACCATTACTAGTTAGTACCTCTTTATTTTTGACAAACTTAAGGAGGATAACATATGATTGACCTATAAGTTCATCCTTTGGATGAATCCATCTTAGAATATTTAAGAACCCAGAGAAGGAGTGGTTTGGTCCCATCATGATCGACGAGTCCATTGTTTTTTAGTGTTTTAACTAGTCCAATGAAGGTATAACTCGACACCATTTTCATGTTTAGAGAGTTTTAAAAAGAGCCAAAAATAAACTCCAAAGGTTCCTTTTCATAGATAATCTCTTGAGTCTAAAAAGGAAGAAAAGAATACTTAGGAGAACCTATTAGCCATGTTCGACTAAGGTATTCATTTTTTGTAAGTAGTCTATCTCAGGCTAGAAAGGGGTTATCCTTAAACTGATTAGATATCTTTTTATTTTCTTTAACGAGTTTGAAAAGACAAGTTCTCGATAATCTTCTCTTATTTTGGGAGTCTATAAAGAGTTCAAAGAGAGCTCCTCCTAGATGAACGAGTGGTATAAAAGGATAATTGGTTCTGATCATGATCGAACTGCTCAAGACATGCAAAGGTTAAGAGGCTAACTAATAAGACTACCCATCCCAACGATTCCTCAGGAAAGTGTGAAACAACCAAGTGAAAGTTTATGATCACCCAAGAATATGGTAAGGATGGAATGAGAAAACCAAGGCTCATATGGAAAAAACAAGCTGATAAAAATGGAAATCATGAGAGGTAGGATGAAAATGGTTTCATTTTTACACAAGATATAAACATGTGGAAACTATGCTTGATAATACTTTAATATCATTTTGCTTTTTCACAAGCTTGAAACATGATAAAAACTATTCTTTGAGAGTGGTATCATTTTTACATACTATGGTTGAAATAAGGTGGCATGCCCCCAATAGAATGACTCAATTTGAGATACATGCCCCCCATGCTTCATGTCATTAACCTAAGTAGACTATTGCTTACTAACAGGTAGATGGAATGAAGGTTCATTTATGAGATCAAGTGAAAGACTCGACTAAGTATTTACAATATCTAATCAAAGACTCAAGTTGGAAGGGGATATGTTTCATTTTTTAACGAGATTGAAATTGGAAGGGGATATGTTTCATTTTTTAATGAGATTGACACAAGAAAGGGAAATGTGCTCCGAGACCTATTTCATTTTTTAATGAGCTTGACACAAGGAAATGAATTATGCTCCAGGAAACTTGTTTCATTTCTTAACTAGCTTGACACAATGAAAGGAACTCTACTCTGAAATTAGATGATGACCTCCAAGAGACCGTGGTTTCCAAGTGGTTTTCATCATATGGAAGAATAATGATCTACAATGGAGACATATCAAAGGATCTAATGGAAAAATCAGGCTCCAATGCCCCCAATGAATGATTCACCATATCACCTACTTGATCTAGGTCGAAAGAAGTTGATAAGATAGTGAAAGGATCATCTTCATCAATAGGTATGTGAATGGGATAGATTGCCGCATAATCAACATGTGGCAGGGAAAATACAACTTGCACATTTTGAATGCTTAGGGAAGTACAATGATTTCTAGTCAAACCAGGACCAACAAATGAAGGTTGATTGATAGTCACAATCCTTCCATTATGTGCGAAGAACATCACTAAAAAGAGTGTTGAGACAATAAAATTCATAGTATAAGCATAGTCTCGCCCTAGGAGAAATTTCAAATCCAAAGGGCCCATGACAACCATAATATCAATACATATAGTTTTTCCTCCCAAGGTAATAGGAAACTGAGGAAGGATCCCTAAGGGTTCATTAGTTCCTATGTTGACAGCTAACAAATCCAGAGAGATAGCCACAAACTATGGGGAACCCAACAATTGATAAGAAGTGGAGAATAAAATACTAACATAAGCTCCCTCATCAATAAAAATTTTGTAACACCCCCGTCCCACATCTACCCAAGTAACTAACTAACCAGGGTAAACATGTGACATGAGGCTACTATGATATGATTCAACCTCCTAAGTCACCTTAAGGAAGTGGAACCGATGGAAACACACCATACCAATTTCCACATCAGCAATAAGGCTTCCAGGAACCATCCCAACCTCTCAAGTAACCAATGCCTAGGTCCCATTGAATTTTTGGACTAATTAATGCCTAAGCGCTCCCATGATATGGGGATGCATGTGTTTAAAAGGTTCCAAATGCTTACACAAAATGATATACCAGCATCCAGGGACTGTTTTTCTCAGTTTTGTGCTAACATCCCCATGATTTGAGCAAATTTTTCAGGCATAGAACCCAAGTCACCACCCATAACTAAATGATAGCTTAAAAACAAAAATATAACAATGGAATGATGATAAAAATGAAATCACTTGAAAAAGGGCTTCACTAGACTCCTACTAACCATGACAACTGTTTCATCAAACATATCACAAATATGTAATCCACAGGTGTAAACAACATATTTAAGCATAGGGGTTGATGCAACAAAGCTGCATCTTTCGTGACCTGATCCTTGGCTAGTGGCTTATGGGCCCACTGTATGGTTAATTTTTATCGTGAGATGCTTTTGTTGCGGTGGCCCATGGTTTCCTTCACAAAAATCCTTCTACATATCACAACTCACACAATCATGTGACTCCTCTCGCATATAATATGCTTAAAAACAGTGTGAATGAAACGATTGTTTGACATGTATGACCAGAATTCAAATAAAATTTAATGCTCTTTGATAACATATCAGGTCACAAGAGTTCCATTAACCCACGTACATGTTCATGTGCGATTATTGTCTGATAAATCAACCAATGAATGGTCTTGATGTTCGGAACTCAATGAGGTTCTAATCCCATTGTATAAAACCTTATCACGTCCATTTCTAATGTTAACGTATGCACACTTTCAGAAGTGATATGCATCTGATCACCCATTAAATGGATGATCCGATCACTTTGAACCTTAAACTCCTTTTAATAACCACATCACATTCATTTAAAATGTTTACCTGCTTGCATGTTATGGCGCAATATGCATCGATCTCCTCTGACCAGACGATCACTGCTTCCCCACGATTTCCATCAATTTTAGTAGTCTACCAAATTTATTTCTCATCCGCCACTTTTACGTTGACTCCAGTCTACACTCTGCGACCACAATACTCCTCTGAATTCACACAATTTCTATCGATTATCTTCAATCCTCTAGATTTTAGACTATCACGATTATTCGTTTATAGCTATCAATAACCAGACATGAGTCTACAGAAGATCCAACCACCAAGCCAAGGGTAGTTACCAACATAACCATATATGACCAAAATGATTATTACAGAATCAAAACATAACAAATGCGAAATCATGTTAGCTTGAAACATAAGGAACATAGGTTTGATCATTTCACAGTGAATATAAAACCTCTGGAATTTGACCATTCATGCATATAAATTACAGAGATACAGAAAGATAGTAATTAGGAAATTAATAATCATAGAATCTCGCTACGAATGCACAAATTCAACTATTCAAGCGAAGAAACCCTGATTGTCACATAGATATATACAAAACCACATTATTTTGGTATTTATAAAATATTTACAAAGGAAACCATCACATTCGACTGTTTAAGTTCTTTTCCATAAAATCCCTCTACTAATGTTGCTAACCTATATCTAACCTCCAATTCTCTTCCCAAAAGGAAGAAATATTTATTGAAAAAAAACCTCTCGAATGTTTCTAAAGCTTACAATATATAAAAGAAAAGGATTCATGAACCATTCTAGTTCTGATCCCACAATTCTCTCACTTTCTCCTAAAGTATCCTTTCAGCTCCATTTCTCCCTCAACAAAATCCTACATTAGATATTTTAGATCCCTAAAATCCTCAATCTTCCTAGGATTACTCATTCATTCCTAAGATCTCTACAACTCACAATATATTCCCTATTAATCAAATTACATTCCAATCTCTTTAAAACTCAAAATAAACTTCGGAAAATAAATAAATAATTAAGGGAACCCATTCCCTTTGGTAAATGTGTGATAAGACTCCTAGGTCTTATAAAACTTTAAGAATTCTCCTGCATTAGACTCCCCAGGTTGAAATAATTCATGGACTCTTGTTCATGAGTCTTCCCACTTCCTCTGTTCTAAACTTCATCAGATTTCATCTTCCAATTGGCTATCTAACCTTTTCCAATTTGAGGTTTTTTTTTGCATCCTTTCCTTCTCCTGGATGCCAAACTCTGCATTGTGGATGTCCTTATGCTTTTTTGTCATGAGAATCTCCATTGCATAGTGTTTTTATGATGATATCCTGCATAAACAACTCCTCAAACAACATAGATTTCTTCTCCTTTGTCTGTTGTTGTTTTGTCACCATCTCAATAGAATTGAGCTCGAACATTAT
Source organism: Pinus taeda (assembly GCA_000404065.3). Classification (NCBI taxonomy): domain Eukaryota; kingdom Viridiplantae; phylum Streptophyta; class Pinopsida; order Pinales; family Pinaceae; genus Pinus; species Pinus taeda. The sequence continues at coordinate 205,541 of APFE030959611.1, forward strand.
GTATTTTCCACTGCCTTATACCTAACTATATATTATAATTTCTGATTCAATCACTAGCATATTCTTCTATCTATAAACCATTTCCTTTATGTTTTCCTATATATCCTTCCATCTTTCCTTGACTTGCTGACTTTGACAATTTCTCATGCTCATCACCTTTGTAGTTTTCATCATCCCCCTATCCAATAGCTTGAGTAGAATCCTCCCAATCTCAAAATAAGATTGGTTCTTGTTTGATACAAGAACATATAATCTTTCAATCACATACTATCCACCGGCTGCAAATAATCTAGTTATTGAACTTGGTTGAATTGCCTCCATATTCCTACTACATTTAACTGAACTGTTCATCCCAATTTTCAATTTCAAATTCAAATTAAACTCTCATCATTCGAATCTTCTTTGAATCAAGAACAAAACCTGTGTGTGAATTGTACTTTCACATCCTCTACAATTTTCTTTCTCTTCTGCAATGAATTGTTTAAGAGCGATTCCAACTTTCGTTCCTTCATCCTAAACTTATGAGTCAACTAGTTGCTTACTCTCATCTTCTTGTGTCCGTAAGGAAAATTGTCTTTCTACAATTTTGCAACTTACATACTCCTTCATGTTTGCATAAACAAACATATCTCCAAGAGAAATTTGTCCTTCATCCTGAAAACTACATTTAACAATTAATAATTCAAAATCAGAAAATACAATACATGTTCCATTAATTTTGGTCCATAATTTCTCTGATTTGTCATCCTCCTGATGCACATATGACATGTCAAACTTGTCATATCCTCCTCCATATTGACTTATTTTGAAATAGTCTTCTTTGTTTTTACTTTGCCTAGAGTGTTGTATAATTTCTAAATTATGTTCTCTTCTCTTCTCTTTGTCCTTCCTTCCTTTCACACTCTCTTTTCATTCTTCGTGTTTCTTCCTTACAAATTTGTAAGCCACTAAGTTGCACTTTCCATTCCTCTTTATTTTCAATCAAAATATGCCAATCTCTAATTTTAGAACCTAAAGTTCTATTTGTTTCTATATAGGAAGAAAAATCACCATATACAACAAATTTCCATTCCACTGTAAAGTCCCTTCTACAATAGTAAAAATTACTATCAACACCATGAATATCACATTCCACTGAAATCCCTTGTTGCTTATTGCAAATGCGTAGTTCACGAAAGCATCCTTGCCTTCATCCTTTGAGATTGCCTATCTCTTTCCAAGTTGCTGATTACATTCACCCTTACTCTTTTTGCAATTTGTACAAATAACATTGTCTTAAATTTTTTGTTGTGCATTAGTCTCTACCAACCTCTCTTTAATTTCTTGATTGTTCTCTTTTCCTTTCTTCTTCACAGCCTTTAATGGATTAACTGTACCTCCTTGGACTGAATTCTCCTTCTCTTTTGTCATCTTCCATAGTGCAATCTTTAATAAGAGTCCTTTTCGTTAATGCTTCATTATATCCTCCCAAGACAATTTCTTGCCCATTAACTATCAATACAGGTTCATAAATTTTGAATAAAAATTGAAGAGATAATCCCATTACATTAAGTGTTTGCACTGCACATATACTCTTGTTTGCTGCTATCATAAGGTTATCTTCATACCTCTTTTCTACTTCTCCTTTTTCAATCCACAATTTCCTTTTGTCTTCAGGCCATCTGCCCTCTTTTTGCCAAGTCTTACTAGATTCATCATCTTTAGCTTCCTTAGTAGTCTTAACCATTTGTCCATGTTTAGTGTCTCTGAATACATGTTCAATTAAAAATTGTTCTTTTATGACCGTCTCTTCTAACAGCTTCATTTCTTCAGCAACCTGCATAAATATATCTTCTAAAGGTCGTTCACTACTTGTATAGATACACAAATCATCAGTTTTGAAAACACTAGGCTCCTCTTTCTTTGATGTCTCAATCATCACATCTCTCTGTTGATTCAAACTTGTCCAAGAGTTCAGAAAATCATCAATGGTTACTTCCTCGGCAAGGTAAACCTCTTGCCCAAGTCTAGAATAGCTATCTTTCACTTCTAACTCAGCTACTCTGAGTTCCTCACTTAATCTGATGTACATTATCCTCTTTATCTATCTCTGTAGCAGCTTCCATTTTATTTTATTTATTTTGATAGTCCAACCATACCTTTGCTCTTTCTCATTCCTTTGTAATAGTTTCATTAGTACTTCAAGATGGACTATTATCTCAGCCTCCTCCCTCTCATATTCTTCATCAGTCAACTGCTTCCATATGTGATTTACCTTGACAACTTTCTTGCTTCTGTTGTGGCTTCTCCCTAAACCCTTTCTATGACTATCAGTAGTCATTTTCTCATCTCACTCTATGAGTTCCTCACTTTATGAGCTGAACTAAGCCTCTTGCAAGAACAAGTCCTCCCTTCTGTCATTTACCTCACCAATCCCCTTTATGGACTTGGTATTTTGGTAAACATCGATTCTTTATATCTGGAACCTATTGAGCACTCTCTTATACTCTCTTTAGGCTTATATCCTCAACTCACCTCTCTTGATAACACTTTAACTATCCTCCCTATCCAACTTTCAGCTGGAATATTTAGGTTCACTGCCACTAACACAACTCCTCTCTTTATTTACACAGTCTGCTACTATGTGTTGCTGCTATCACTCTCTTCCCTATAAAACAATTCAAATGAAACCGACATCAAAATATAATTCATACATGAGAGATATTTAAATGATCTATCTCTTTAACCTTTCACTGGCTTGGGAAATACACATGCTGCTTTTCTTTTCACTATCTTCACTTCAGTTCTTCTTTTAACTAAATTTCTTTTCTTGTTGAGTACATTGATATTCATTTCATTTTCTACAATTTCTTAATTCGCTTCTTTTTCAGAGATACGTGTTGGAACATCTATTGTTACTTTGCATTCTCATATATATCATTGAAATTTTAAAGCCTGCACAACCTCTACCTGATTTTATCTTTCTCAAATATTTTCCACAATTTGTATTTGATGAAATGTTAAATTTCTCATTGTCTGCAACATCTCAAGTTTCATTTATGCATGAATCATTGTGTCCTAGTCTCCCTCTATATTAGATCCATTATAATGCAAATTATATACCTGCTAGGAATAAAATTTAATCTCTAAACAAACTCCAAAGAGCATTAGTTAGGATCTAATACCAAAAATGATGTAGAAAAGCCACATCTTTCACGACCTGATCCTCAGACGGTGGGTTATGGACCCACTGTATGGTTAATGTTTATTGTGAGATACTTTCATTGTAGTGGCCCATGGTTTCCTTCACAAAAATCCTTCGACATATCTGATCCAGGTGGATATTGGTGGCCACCTGCCAAGTCCATCTGGACCCCCATCATTGTTTCTCTCAACATTTTCAGTTTTCTTAATTGTAGCACAACTTACTATTTTTAGCAGTTTTTCGGGTACTGAACTTCCAGAGTTGTTTTGAGGCCCTCAACGACGTTTTTTGGGAAATATGGGGGCAACATGGGTCCATGGACCAATTTTTCCCTTCCCAAAGTGATATTTCTTGGATAGATCTTTCTAACGAGCTATCGTACATGTCAAACAGAGATCATATGCCAAAGTTACGACCCTGGGAAATTGATGTACCAATTTACCCAAACGGGGCCCACAATTTGGCATTTCATCTTCTAGGGTTAGGTTTTGGGATGTGAGGGGTGTTTCATTGTTTCCCAATAATAAATAGGCCTCCGAGCCTCATTGTAACATAGTTCAGAGGCATGTGGTCACCACATCTCTTCTCAGAGATAAGCTACCATCGCCCTAGTTGGTTTATTTCCATTTCTGGTTGTAAGCATATTTCAGTATTTTCCATTAATGAAATGAAGTATTATTTCCACTGCATATTTGTGTTCTCTGTATTTTGTTGCTTTCCTGTTTAAATATGGATTAGTGGTATCAGAGCGGTCTTCTTTTTCTTGGTTTTTCTTTGCATGTCCCCAACGAGGTCAGGATATAAGGAGTTAGGGCTTGAACTGGTCGAACCTTTGCAAGACCAGCCTCGCAAATCCCAACGGCCT
>APFE030959612.1:0-15255 GCA_000404065.3 Pinus taeda
TTATTTTGTGATATTTTTACATTACAATTTTCCTTTATTTATATTGTATTTTTAAATACATAAATAAATTTAATATCTAAAAAATATAACACAAATTATATAAATATAACAAGTCTAATATCTAAAAAATATAACACAAATTATATAAATATAACAATTCAAATATATGATTTTCAATAAATTTTAACTAAATTCTATATAAATATAACAATTCTAATATCTAAAAAATATAACACAAATTATATAAATATAACAATTCAAATATATGATTTTCAATAAATTAACTAAATTCTATATCTTTGAAAAGCTAAAACTTAAAACATTTAAATCACTCTTAATTTTAAATAAAAATAATCTATTAATATCCTAAAACAACTAAAAATAAATACAAAATCACTCTAAATTTTAAATAAAAATAATCTATTAATATCCTAAAACAACTAAAAATAAATACAACATTTAAATTATGCCATCATTTACATACATTACACTCCAAAATTCAAGTAAGAGTGATCCAATAATATCCCTCATAAAAAATCAACAATAGGACATTTAAGCTACACTATAACTTTTACATACACATTAACATACTGTCTAAATTTCAAGAGTGATCCAATGATATCCTTGATAAAAAAACAAAAAGGTAAAACATTTAAGCTACACTATAACCTTTACATTTTGTACTTTTACTTTTTATTACATTGAAAAACCATATTTTACTGCACTTTAAGGTATATAAAGACAAGCGTACTTCATGCTTACAATCATAGCTTTCAGTTTTATTCCAGCAATTTACAACCAGCCTAGAATTTGCACCCCTGAGCAGGGACTACCGCTACGGCAGTAGCTCCCTTGTTGATATATGTATTTGTATATTTCTCTAGCAGGATTGTTCTCATTTCCTAACCCTGTGCTGTGCACTTCTGTGTAAATACATCGATATTATTGGTATCTACTTAGTTTCACTTGATAGGTGTGTGATACACCAAAATATTGTTTCCTCTGTTTTATACTCTTTTGTAACATTGGTCCGAACATCTATAATGCTATTCTTGTCTTACTGTGTGTTGAAAACGTTATGACATTTTTCCTGTTTTTATTACATTTTTGTGTATTTAAACTGTATGATGAGGATCACTTTAATTACACTTTTGTTTGAGATTTGTTTAACCTAATCAAATAATTTTATAATTAAAAGTGCATTTAATTAGCATAAGTATATCGTTTTATTGCTATTATGTTTACTTCAACATGCTGGCTTATATGAAAAAATTATATATTATTTTTTTTTAATTGCAATTTTTTATTTAATAGTGTAAAATTAAAAATGCCATCATATTCTCATAATTTCGTTGCTAATAATAATGAAATATTCACAGTCATGATTTGTCTAGGCTTATGAAACGTCCTCCTATTGGCATTCTCCTATGTGCCTCCAAGGCTTGTGAAACGCTCTTCAGTTTGCATACGCAACAAACTCTCAATAGCGTTCATGTTTGCATCTGCAACAAATGCTCAATAGCATTATTAACTATACCTACAGTTCTTAATTGAGTGCCATACATGATTACAGATTGTGATGCATTTTAACAAAGTTTGAAAACCTAGGGTTTTTAAATATGAGTCTCGCGTAACATTACATCATTATTTAATGAATAAAGCTGTTGTAGTCATTGTGGTTGTTCCTAGAAGTTGAGTGATGTGTCTTCACCATCCTATGATAGCCTAATCACTGCATGTACAACCTCATCCCTTATGCTAATTTTGTTCCTAATCTGGATGGCTCCTGGAGTCCCAAGTGAAGTGAGGATAACCATAGTCACATATTCTTCCCAAATCCCAAGAGTCATCAAAGATACAATGAAAGGTACATGCATCAACCTCAACCAATAGAACTTAGGGTTATTATAAAATTATTAGAGCATAGGTAAGAACCTAGCTGATGAATAATTGTATAAACTTGAAAGAATTGAAAAGGAAAATTGGAAGAGAGAATGAATTCGATATCTCAATATTGATGAGAGAATCAATACATAAATCAACTATGTTAAGCTTAACTACATGCAAGCACTAACGTTCACTAAATCTAAGTGAGCTTTATGCTATGTTAATGTGCATGTACACCAACATGACCCCTTAATCATAACTTAGTTGAGTATGATGCGAGATTGATGAGTCCCAACAACAAGGCCATTTTACGTACCCATTTAATATGCATGAAACATGAAAGAGGGAAAACCTAGGGGGAAGAAAACCACCCCTCAAAATACAATGCAAAACTGAAAGAAAAGACAATTCTTATGCAGTTGTGTCATTCGTCTCAAGATGATCTTGCAAAAGGTGAAACTTTTTCTCAATGAAAGTCTTGGTGAAGAAGTTGGCAGTCTGCTTAGAATTGGAATAGTACTGCAAATCGACGACCTCATTATGAATCAATTCTTTGATGTAGTGAATGTGGATGTCAATATGTTGGGTTCATTGTTGTTGCACTACATCTTTGTAAAACTTTAGTGTACTCTAATTACCGCACCATATGATAGTTGGATGATGGATAATGATACCAAGATCAGAAAGGAAATGCTTCAGCCAAATGGCTTGAGTGGTGGCATTGAATTCTCCTCTATACTCGGCATTTGATGATGATAAAGCAATGACAACTTGCTTCTTGCTTGACAAACAAATGGGGTTAGATCCTAAAATAAGTGCATAGATGGAGTTGGACTTGCGATCAAGGTTGTCGCTAACCCAGTCTAAATTTGTGAACCCAATGAGATCTAAAGAACAATTTGTTGCATAATGAGTCCCATTGCTGGTTGCCACCTTGACATATCAAAGATGCACTTTTCAACTTTCTAGTGTAACTCATATGGCTTATGCATGTATCGGGAATCCACTCTTACAACATATGAAAGATCAGGAGAGGAGTGTGTGAGATAAAGAAGATTTCCCACAAGTTAACAATACAATGTGTAATCAACCAATGACGCATCTTTTCCATCCTCAAAAATTATCCATAATAAAAAAATTGTGGTTGTTGGCTTGTAGTCACTCATGTGAAATCGTGCCAAAAGATCTCTAGCATACTTCGTCTGAGAAATGGTAATCCTACAACCATTCTAATTGATCTCTAGTCCAAGGAAGAAATTCAGCAAGCCCATGTCTATCATAACAAATTTCTATACAATACAGTTTTAATCTCAACAATGGAAAAAATTGAACTACCTATTATCAAAAGAACATCTACATATAGTTTTATGATCAACATAGAGTCAATTTTCTTTAGAAAATAAACGTTGACATTAGATTTTCAGCATACAAAATTTTGATACGACAAATAGGAATCCATCTTTGCATACTAGGATCTAGGTTTTTCCTTGAGGCCATATAGATATTTCTTTAGTTTACATATAAGAGATGAATATTGCGTGTATCCTTGCGACTGCTCCATGCAGATTTCCTCCTAGAAATCACAGTGAAAAAAGGAATTCTTCACATTGATATGATGCACCTTCCACTGACTTGTTGTTGCAATGGAGAGAGCTAGCCAAATAGAATCCACTTTTCCCACCGGAGCAAAAGTTTCATCATAGTCAACATCATGTACCTACTGAAAACCTTTGGCCACCAACCATGATTTATATTGACTAACTTGGCCATCTACTGCTTGATTAGTTAGGTAAACCCACTTGCATCTAACAAGTTTATGATTGGAAGTTAGGGGAACTAGGTCCTAAGGTTAGTTCTCAATGAGAGTTGTATTTACCATCCATAGTTGGTTCCCACACAGGATGCCCAGTTTCTTTTGCATAAGTTTGTCGATCAAATTCATGCATGGATTTGCTTGTGGAGCTTCCTCAAACTAAGGTCTAGTAGCAGGATCATCTAATAAATCACTCATGTTATGTCATTTTTGTGTTGAAGGTTGTTGAGAATCTTTGGAAGTACATGAGATAGTATTATCTTGATGTTCAAAAATTAGTGGTCCAACAGGTGTCGCATGCAAAGGCTCATCTACATTAGAAATCTAATTCGAATATTATTTACATATTCATCAACTTGTGGTGAGGGTAACTTTCTAACAAGTTCATCTACTAGTGCATGCAAAGGATCTTCTTCAAACTTTATGCTCCTTTCGAAGCTCTTCGGTGTTGATATCAAGAAATTTATACCTTTTGAATTTATTGGAATATCCAATGAACATGCATGCCTTTCTTTGAGGATCCAAAGCCATTCTCTTCTCTATAGGAATGTGGACCATGCTCAAGATCTGAAAGTGCGAAAATGACTGACTTCAAGTTGCATGCTAGTCCAAGCCTCAAAAGGTGTTTTTCCAATAACATATTTATGAGTATATATTTTCTGTATGTATGAAGAACAATTGATAGCTTCATCCCACATTTTGATGGAAGAAATATTACATGCAACATGCAACTAGCCATCTCTTTCAAAGATTTGTTCTTCCTCTCGTCCACCCCATTTTTCTATAGAGTGTAAGGAACCACGTGTTGCAATTGTAGGCCTACTTCATTTCAAATATTATGGATATATTTATTCACATATATATCAATAAATATATATGTCAACTTCCAAATTCCAACTTTATCATTCCTCTGAACTGCCATGCATTCTGTCACATCTATAAGCACAACCTGTTTATACCTTTAACAGGTAGATCAACAAAAAAATTATCAAGTAGGATTCCATTTCATAAAATAGGTTGTGATCAAGGACAAGCCATCAAGTAGGTTGCCATCAAGGACAACACCTAATTCATAATGCCAACAATTTCCTGTATCGAGCTTCCGATTCTGATTCGTAAACCTTTGACCCATCATTATGGTATTCTGTTGCATTCATTCTATCACCTCTGAACAAACCTGTGAATTTTTTTACAAGTGAGTTTCCATCAAGGACAAAAGATGCATCATAATGCCAACAAATTTCTCCTATTTGTGTTTGATAAGTGTACTCTTCAATAGCTATCATCTACACCATCTATCCCTTTTTCTCCTCCCACTTCACAATAAGCTGAGGATAGTATTCGATAGCATGGTCCAACTGTTTACAATAGGTAAAAGTCATGCAAGGGTTAGAGAAGTCTCGTGTAATATATCCCAGTTTCCTATAGCTATAACAAATGACTAGGCCCTTTCCTCTTCTAAATCCTCTTCTACCTCTACCTTGAAATCCCTATCCTCATCTCTGCATCCCATGAGATCTTCCTAGATTATAAATTCTAGGTGTGTTATAGATTGGTGTTGCAGCCTCAGATCCTTCTACCTCTTGTACCTCTTGCGTATATGTGGTGTGCTCTTTCATTAAATTTAATGCGCGAAAAGTATGTGTATCATGTCCTACTAACATGAAAAAGTCACAGAATAGTCTCTTAATCGAACTCTGATACTTCTACATCATCGGATAAGATGTTGGTATATTTCCCTAAACTTTACAAACCTCACTCCTACTAATTTAGTAGCTCAGTGACAAATTCCAACCATGGGACGAGATTACTCTTTTCAAGGGGACCAATTCTGACTCTTGAAGCACTCAATTTGGACAAGGAAAGTATGTTTTTGATTTAAAATCCCACATGTCCATATTTGATCAAGATGGCCCTAAAAAAAATTGGACACCCTTGGAAGGCTATAAATACAAGTGACCTCAACCTCATTTGGAAAAAAATCTTGGATAATTGTTCTATTCTCTTTCTTATTTTTGGCTCACATAGGCTTGAGGCATGTCCATAGAGGAATGGGTTCACACGAAGGTGAAATTAAAGGACATGAAGCTCACATCTCTATTTTAGGGTTTTGGGTCTCATCCAAAGGCATGTCATAGAGAAATATCGACTACAACCACATGCAGGTTGGCTCATTTGTGCAGTTGAAGCCTTTGAGTTACACACACTTCACATCATCCGTGTGGTTGGGACCTAGGGTTTGGTTTTTCATATGACCGAAGTTTTCGTCAGTTGACCACAGTGTTTGGCAGTTGACCGGAGATAGTTATAGTTGACCGCAAGCATCTAAAGAAACGTTTTGGTTATTATCTTTGTTAAGTTTATCTTATGAATATTGTTTAGATGATTTTGTTGGAGAGGTCTATGATTGAATATATGGATCAATGTAATCTCTTTTACTGAATCATTCAATGACAATCTAAGAAGAAGAAGAATTTAAAAGGGTTTTCCCCAATGTGGGTTTTTCCAAACTAGTCTTTGACCAATCCTAGTGTCTCTATGTGTGAATGTTTTTCTTCTATTGTTCCTTTATGTTTCATTGTATGGATGATGATGTTAGTGTTGTAATTCTAATGATGATATGATGTTATGAACAATATAGCCCTAAGAAAAATTAACAATGTCATAGTACCCTATCATGTGCTAATGGATTCATAGCTCCTATGGAAATGTATGTTGCATATTTGCAAACTCATTCTTATAATGGCCCTCCTTGCACATAGTGCACCAAAATTCTTCACACTTCTCTTTTCCTTTTGTTAGGTCCCCCAACCTATATATTTAAAGCTTCTAGTTGCAAATGGAATTGCACCATCGTTACGAAATCTTCACTACCTGTCAAGGATGCTTCTAACTTGATAGTATTTCATAAAGCTTCAAGCTGTGTAACAAATTTGTATTTAGTTAATGAAACACATGTAAGAAACAACAAACATGCAATAAAATATTCTCTATGCTACATATCTTGAGTTGGAAACAATAACCAATCCAAGAAAACTTTAAACCATTGATCATACTCCCATAATAACTCGCTAACATTCGCTAAATCTCCTTGACTTTTGTAATACACTTAGACTCCACATTTTATTTCTGGAACTCCTTTAGCAAATCCTACATGATGTCTCCCAATGATATACCTTGTCCTCCTTGCATGATATTCTTGAATTTGATATACCAGGTTAACATGTGATCCCTAAAAGTGGTCTCCAACTATTCTACTTTTTTCCTATTCATCTTGCACCTACTTGACAATGTATGTTTCCTTGACCACAAGAAGATGGTTCTAAGGGTCCTTTGACCTGACATCTTTAAAATATGGCATTCACATGGAAGGATCAATGTCCATCAAGGTTCTTTACAAACTTATTATATGTGATAATTTTTGTTAATTCAAAGGTACCTTGGGTTCTATATGACTACTTCCATTATCTTGACCATCGTTACTATTCTTCTCACTAACTACAACAACTTATTGGATGATCTTACTTCTTGGTTTGGTGATGTGTGCAGGGTCGTGGGTTTGATGCAGGACATGGCCTACACAAGGTTACTACGATACATTGTTTCTTATCATTCTAAGCTGATTCAAGGACTTCCTTCCTTGGTCATTCTTATTTTGTTGGGTAAATTTTCCCTATATTCTATGTATGAAACACAACTAGGTAGGTGTTTTGCACTTATTCCTTCTTCCAAGTCTTCAGTGTGTTGCCTTCTTTTTACTTTTCTAAACTCTCTTACTATCCTTCTATCTATCTCAGGTTCCAACACAAACCTATCTCTTACTTCACTACTATGTGAAAATATCACTGCATTGCGAAACACTCCGTTGTCTTCTTCCATTGTGCTTTCGTCCTGTGTCGATGTATGTGCTCTAACCCTTCATTTATATTTTGTGCTTTTATATCTTTGATGTACCGACATCCTAAGATCATCTTGTGCTTTACTTACTCTATTGTATACCTCGCCCTCATTCCCTTAGGCTACCCACTTATCAACCCCTAGTCTCCCCATCACGTGCAAAGCAAAACAACCACTCTTTGTCTTGGATTACAGTTACATTACTCCTTTTTCATACAATAACATCTTTATCTAGGTGAATAATGATCTCAAGAAACTTCATCACTCTCTCTTGAAAATTTCTCTCTTAGTTGCATTATATGAATGATTGCCTTCAATTGAAAAATTAACAATGTAAACCTCCAATATGTTATCTAACTAGAAATTAATTACACATGGGAATTTGTTACTCACACAATTTACTCTTCATATTATTTCTCGATTCCATTACTATGGTGCAATAGAGAACCAATTTCCAACCTTTTCTCATAGTCTTAGCAACCACTCAACTAGAATAACGAAGAATTCAACAAAGAAAATTTTGTGTAAGTTTGTAAAGGCATACTTTTGCAGCCATTCTTTAAAATTTATTTTTTGGTTTCTGGTATGTTTTGTTGCAAATTCGTGTTCCTTCATATTTACCCACTATTTTATTTCTTGTTTAGTTTTCCTCCACATCCCCTTCAAATAGCCAACAAAACCCCTCATACACTAGTCCTTTCAGCATCACCCATTAGCAGGTGAAGTCTCACCCAAGGCATATATGAGGGATTATGGGACCATAGATAGATATTTAGTGATGAAGGAGATTTATGTTCTGCATTTTTCATTAGTCTTTGCCCAATATCTTATTCATTTAAAACCAAAACTTTAGGTATACACCTTTTTGCACAGTAAATCCATTATGTTCATCAGAAATATAAAACATACACAAAAATAGTTCAATACATTATGCATAGACATAGGAATAAAAAAAATTATTAATTAATATTGCAATCTCTCCATTACATTCTAATTGTCATGCCTCACAAGCCTAATAGATTAATTGTTATAGTGTGAAACCTTTACAGAAAATCAACTACATGATTAGAATAATAAATTATCAGTGTCTATCACATATGCATGGCTCCTTATTACATCGTGGATTTATCTATTTATAGTTTTACATTAGGGTGAAAAGTTGACGAACAACCTACTTTCACTATGGGTAGTAACTATTACCATGGGGAAAAACCCACAACCTAAGCCTAACATCTTTCCTTCTTTCTCACATTTAACACATTGACCATTCCCTAAGTTTTCTATGTGGTATCCTTCTCTGTGGTGTGCCTCTGTACAAATACAAAAATCTTTCCTAAAAAATCTTCTCCAAAACAGATCCATGATGCTAATGGGTTGGCTCATGAAGACATGCACTCCATTAAATGAAAAAATATTCTAGCTACTATGATGAAGATAGAGTTGAGGAAATCTTATGATAAACTAGACCTGTCCTTTCTCATGCCGATCTTGCTTTAGATTGGTTTGAAGTTTGATGTGGTTTCCTAGATAATGGGTTGTGTGAGAACAACCAATTTTGTTGTTCTAGTTAATGGTGAGCCATCATATTTTTCTAGAGTTTCACATGGCACTCATCTAGGCAGTCCCTTATCACTTATCTATTTTTACTCATCATTAAAGGATTGAGTATATTAATTATGGTGGAAAAATTAGAGGGTAAAATTAAAGGAGTAGACTTTGGTTAGGAGATGGAGATAAATCACACTAATGTTTTTCTTTTCAGATTGCGTATTGTTGAGGAATGGAAAATATTCAAAGGGATTTTGCATTGCTTTTCTATGGCATCGGACGGGGAGAAAATCTTGGAAAAGTCATTTTGTTTGAACAACAACTTGGATGAAACCCAACTGAATTTGATCCAAGAAGTCTTTCCTCTCAGGTTTGGCTCTTTAAATGACAACTTTAAATATCTTGGTTTCTTCATAAATCCTAACAATTATCGAACTGCAAATTTTTCATAGTTTGTTAAAGAGGTGGAAAAACACACTTTTCATTGGTGCAATTAATGGCTTTAATTAGGAGGCCATATGATCGTTAATAAAATCGGCCTTCGGAAGAATATTAGTCTTTTGGTTAACTATAGCAAAAACTCCTAAAAATATTTTAGGTGCTATAAAAAGGTTATGTATTTATTTTCTTTGGAATGGAACGAAGCATGGAGAAGAATGACACTAGTGTCTTGGAACAATTTGTTTCTTTCAAAGTCTTTGAGGTGTTGGGGCTTACATAATATGGAGAGATTTTGCTTAGCTCTTGTAGTCAACAGCTGATGGAGTATGTTTTTTCACAATAGTATGTGGAGTCTGGTAATGAGGGTAAAATATTTGAAATCCTTGTTGGTTGTAGGTTGGATCAAGCAAGAGCCAAAATTGACTAGGGGAGGTTCTATGATTTGGAGGAATTTGATAAGTGGTATACAAGCTTTGTAGAAATGGATTTTGTGGAATATTTAGGATAAGGCTAAAGTTCTTCTCAGTCGTGACCTGTGGATAAGATGCGATAGTCACCATAAAATATCTTATAGGCTAGTGGAGTTTTTAAAGCATCTGGTTATATTACTATCATTGATGTTGCTAAGAAGGTAGATGTCGCTTCAAATAGTCAAGAGTGGCTTTCAACTCAAGATTTTTGCTTGTCTCATGCTTGAGAATGGATCTCTTTTGTATTGATTTTGGGTAAAGTTAGTATTGTAATTAACTAAGAGGAAGGTGACATTATCAAGTGGTCTAAGATAAAAAAAAAAAAGTTGAATTGTAAAAGCCAAATCTAGATATGATGCGCTTATTTAAGATAATCCTCTTGCTTCTTTAAAATGGTGGCACATATTACTATGGAAGGGACAACGCCCCCTTAAATGTAGGTTGTTCCTTTGGTTGTTGTTGGAAGGAAAAAATATTGACTTGGTATATTCTTGTTAAGCAAGGCTGGGTAGGTCCTGGATTATTTGTTCTATGTCGAATGAAAGAGTAGTCTATTGTTCATTTATTTATTGATTGTCCTTTTGTAATTTATATTTGGAAGATAGTTTTCTCATGTTTTAACCATGATTCATGTTGGAATGGAAGCTTGGTTAAAGAGTGTCTCTAAAATTGGAATCAAAGGTTTATTTCCTCTTTCCTTGAATTCCTTCCAATCTTTGTATTGTGGGGAATTTGGTTAGGGAAAAACGGTTGTCTATTTGAAGACTCTGCAGTTTTCTCTGTATTTATTGCACATAATGCAAAATTGTCTTATCTTGAGCAAGTGAAACTATTGAAATGGAAGAAGATCAGGCTTATCAAATATATGGAGCTTCCAATTGGTATAGGATGGGGATTCTTTGATTGAGCTATTCAAACAGGTGTTTGTGATGTAGGTATAGTCATCTTCTTCTACCATAATCTAATTATTTAATACAAATGAGGTATAGGCCATGACCCAATTTCATAATTGAACTCCTTACTATGTGGTGTGCCATGACAATTTCCCTTTGGATATATGTTTAAGTATTCAAATTGTATGGGGATTCCAAAGTCCTTACGGACTAGTTCATTGGAAGAGTTTCCTTAATGGTCCTTCATTTAGAATCATTACAAAGGAAAATCCACTAGCTACAAGAGCAATATGATGATATGCAAGTTCTTCATACATATAGGGGAAATAATGCAATGATGTGAAAGCTCATCATACATACAGGGAAAATAATCCCATGGTGGATATGTTATCCGAGGAAACTCTACTATTAGATATTGGGTTAGTTTCCATACTAGAGGTGTCTAATGGTATTACATGGTATGTTTTGTCCTTTAATTTTTTTGACCATTTTCAAATATGATTTAGTTAAGTTTCAAGATATTTTAAAGGTCTAAGATACATCTGAGAGTTTATTCTCAACCAAGTTATTCAAGTTATCAAATGTGCTACTATGCAACCAAGGGATTGTACTTTTTGATCTCCCATGGAAAGTATGTTTTTTATAAACAAAATAAATAATTGAAAATCCATAACTTGTTTGAATAATTTGTGTGAGGCTCAAGATCAAAGTAGTTTGGACAAAGGCCTAAGATTAAATTACCATGGCAATTGGAGTAAATACATAACTAAATGGACCAATTTGGGTGAGGGCCAAGATCAAATTACCATGGTGACTGGAGTAATTTGGGTGAGACTCAAAATCAAACCCATTGAGTGACATCAAAGAGTATATGGAACAACTTGATAGTTAGTGAGCGAAATATACAATTCCAAGAAGCTTTATATGCATTGTAAAAATCCTAACAATTATTTGTAACCCATAATACTTGACATATTGTTTGTCTAATATTCAAAAATGTAGGTTGCACTTTACGAGCCTATGAAAAGTTTGTCGACGATATTGGGTTCTTGAAGCTAGGTGAAGCTGGCTATGTGACCAGGAACCATCTTGGATAACATATTGTTACAAAGGTCGACTTTCTCAAGGCAACAATATTGCCTATTTCATTGGATAGTTGACTAGACAGGACTTTATATGGTAGGGAAATTGATGTGACCCGCCTTCCATAACTGCTGCAGTGGACACCTTCCCAGCTACACGGATTGACTTCTTGAAAGGTTGTCCTTTCTCCAGCTTAGAAGAACATTCAAAGAAGCTGCAAAAACTAATTGATTTCTAAACATGCAATTCCATCCTCTGATAGAGAGTTTAACGCTGCAAATCATAAGTAATCGGCCAAAAACGTTGACATGAGCCTAGAACATTAAACACTATTAGGAACTGAGGTTTGTATCCTTACATTCTCTTCTTCCCTGCTCTGTTGTTTCTTTCAAGAAACTTGAAGAACACCATGACCAATTTCGCTAAGTCTTCGCTAAATATAGTGTTAGTGACTCCAATAGTCAGTGACCAAACAAACTTGGTAATTCTGCCCTCTTTGACCATAAAATTCATCACACTGTTCGGAAATCTCACTATAGCAGTGAGAATGGTCATCATACTATTCAGACATCTCACTATAGCAGTGAGAATGGTGACTTGTGAGAGACCAGAACCCTGTCGTCTTTGACCAAACCACTTTCCACAACCTTGATACTAGATTATCAGAAACCATGTTGTCTTCAACAAGAGTCATATTAATACCATGCATAAAAGTACTAATAACACAGACCCTTTCGATCAGATCAGTAGTTTCCATACAATTCTCGCCCCAGGTCTAGGTGGAGTCTTTGCCATTTTTTCCAATAATTAACCTTCACAAAAAAATCATTTATAATGAAATTCGAATGCTAAACATCAACTTGTGCCTTTAGTCATCGAGAATGGTGACTCGTGAGAGACCAGAACCCTATCGTCTTTGACCAAACCACTTTCCACAACCTTGATACCAGATTATCATAAACCATGTCGTCTTTGACAAAAGTAATATTCTTACCACACATAAAAGTACTAATAACACTAACCCTTTCGATCAGATCAGTAGTTTCCATACAATTCTCTCCCCAAGACTGTTTTTTTCAATAACTAAACTTCGCAAAACATTCGTTTATAACGAAATTCGAATGCTAAACATCGGCTTGTGCCTCTAGTCATCGATATGTGTTACCTAACAGTTACATGCCACTACAATAGATTTCACTTGACAACACCAGAATTTTCTGTCCAATTTTTTGGTAGGTCTGGTTGTTTTCTGGGAAATTGCACAAGGTTTAAATCTAAGACTTTTCGTTGGACCAGACTTCATTTTTACATCCATTGCCAATTAAGCTACTCCCATCATAGTATTTATTGACATATAATTAATAAATATAAAAAATTAGAGTCAGTGAATGGTGAATGCTATTATCTTGTGGTGTATGGTATTACATTTTGTACAGTGATACCTCTATCTCCATATATCATAATCAGTTTTGTTAGTAGTAGAAGCTTTTTTTCTCCACTAAAGCACATTTTTTGCTAGTAGAAGTATTTTTATAGCACTCGGATTTTACAATGCAGTCAATCATATCTATTGTGGGAGTAGTTCTCACTAGCAAGGAGAACTATCTGGAGTGGTCCTGGAAGATAAAGCACACCCCCATTTTCAATGAGTTGTGGAAAGGAGTGTGTGTTGGAGATGGAGACAAAGAGCCAGAACAACCTACCTCAAACAAGGAGTTCGCCATTTGGGAAAATAAGAACAACAAAGCCTATGCATTAATTCCAGCATTTGTAAGTGAAGATGTGAGTGGCCATATTTCACCATTTTCAAATGCTTTTGAAGCCTTACAGAAACTGAAGGAACTCTACGACTCACACTCTACACTTGAAGTTGTTCAACTCATGATTAAACTCTTCACTCTTCAATTACAAAATAATGATTCTCTTGCTATTTCATCCAAAGTAAAATCTATAATGCATGATATCAAAGCCACTAAGGTTGAATTGGATATTCCTCTTATCGTTTTTCTCAAGGAACTTTATCCTACTTAATCCAATTATCTTCAGTCATTGCAAGCAAATGGAAATCTCAAAGATATTACCTTTGACTCTCTTGTGAAAGAATTTGCTGAAAGAGAGAAAGATTTTGGAAAGAAGACAGCCCCTGAATCTTATGAAGAGGCTATGTGCCTTGTTCATAAAGAAAATAATCTTGCCCAACATTCTTCCAGAGGATGAGTTGGTCGAAGAGGAAGAGGAGGATATCTCAAAGGCAGGGGGGGCAGACACTCTCAAGGAGAAAAGGCATATTTGCACTACATATGCTGCAAAAGAAATGGAACAGATGATGCCTCCACATGCAAGTTACCTTGGGACAAAATTGAGCAACAAAGAAACCAACCCAAAGGTAAAACTAATGACACAGACAAAGGTAAAGCTCCTGAATCCGCTCATTATGTTGTGGCACAATGTAATATTGGAGTAAATAAAGATTTATTTAATGCTTCACTTGCTTCTTGAAAAAATGATTGGTTTCTTGATTCAGGAGCAACTTGCCACATGACTCATAGAAAAGATTTTTTTGAAGAATTTACTAACAATGTTGATGGAGCAATATACTTTGCAAACCAATCAAAACTCAAGCAATCAGAGCTTGGCACAATCAGGCTTAAATTGCCTGGTCTTCTAGACTTCCTTCTGCATCATGTTCTATATCTCCAACAGTTGAAGAGGAACTTGATGTCCTTGGTCCACATCCGCCAGCAAGGTCACTCCATTCATATGTTTGATGGCAAGATTAAGGTGAGAAAATCATCTGACCACTCACTTGTCATGAGGGGGATAGAAGAAGAAAGGCTTCTCAAGCTACAGGGTACCTCTGCTCGTGCACAATATTTCTCATACAATTCTCATTATGAAGAAGGTACACTTCCATCAAGTTTATTATGGCATTCTAGATTTGGAAATTTGAACTATGAAAACCTCCGCTTGCTGAATAAAAATGGTGTTACTGGTTTGCCTACAATTCCTAGGAAACTTAAGCAATGTGATGCTTGTATTCTATGAAAGCATAGAAAACAATCTTTTCATGATTCACATTCAAGAGCGCATAGAAAACTTGAACTCATTCATTCAGATTTATGTGGTCCAATGCCTGTTCCTTATGCAAATGGAAATAAATATATGATGGAATTGATTGATGACTACACCAGAATGTGTTGGGTTTATTTATTGAAGAACAAAT
>APFE030959619.1:0-12029 GCA_000404065.3 Pinus taeda
CAGAGTTTGTTGTCTTCAAAGGAATTGCTTCAACCCACTTAGTAAAGTAATCGTAGCTGTAAGGATATACTTATGCTGTTTGGATGGATGTGGAGTGATTTCTCCAATGATATCCAATACCCATTGTTCAAAAGGCTGTTCAATGTTGACTGGTTGCAAAGGGAAAGCTGGCTTCCTTTGTTTTCTACTAGTAGTTTGACAACATTTGCATTTCCTTACATATTCATGAGTATCTCTGAATAAGGTGGGCCAGTAATACACAACATGAATGATTTTGTGCTTTGTTGTATCAACTCCAAAATGTCCCCCTACTAGTCCATCATGTAGATCCTGCAATACCTTTTGCGCTTCAGGTTTTTCTACACATCTTAACAAAATTTAATCATAATTTTGTCTAAACAATACATCATCTATAATTATGAAGTTTTTTTCTTTCAATATTATGACACATTTGTTTTTATAGGAAAGATTAGAAGGGGCATATCCATTTTTCAAATAGAAAATCAGATCTGCGTATTGAGATTCAGGATTAGTGGTACTTATCTGATTGGTTTCTTCAGTATCTTTTGTACCTTCAGAATCCTGAATATTTGAAGCTCCTGCTAACAATCTGCAAAAACCTTGGCCTTTGACAATCTTTGCTGGTTTGATTTCCAAATCATATTGTTGTAATGCTGTGACCCAATTTACTCAGTAATTAAGTTCTGAGTAATTAAGTTCAACACCTTAAAGGTTTGAACTATAAAATGAGATTGGTGCTTCCAAGTTTTGATTGCTAATTTGTGTCAGCACTGCTGCGTAAGATGAATCAGATGCAAGGTTATATAACATGAACTGATTTGAAAAATTAGGAGTGCTTAAAGCAGGGGCATTTATGATTGATTGTTTGATGGAATCAAATGCCTCTTTTTTTGCAGCCCCCCATTTAAACACTGAAT
Source organism: Pinus taeda (assembly GCA_000404065.3). Lineage (NCBI taxonomy): Eukaryota > Viridiplantae > Streptophyta > Pinopsida > Pinales > Pinaceae > Pinus > Pinus taeda. The sequence continues at coordinate 939 of APFE030959619.1, forward strand.
TTTTCTTGATCATGGTTTGTAATGGTAAAACAATTTGGGAGAAATCTGGAACAAATCTTTTTACAAAGTTAATTTGACCTAAAAATGACTGCATGGATTTTTTATTATGAGGGAATGGAATGTTAGAAATCTTTTTTATTCTATCTGGATCAATCTACATACCATCCTTTGAAACAATGAAGCCCAAGAGCTTACCTTGATCAAGAGAAAAAAAGGACTTATTTGGATTGAGTGAGATACCATACCTTTTGCAGGGTTCAAAGATTTGTTTCAGATCATGTAAATGTTTGATCTTTTCTTGGAGAACACAGTAATATCATCTAAATAGACAACTACTAATTTATTGATCAGTCCTTTGAATGCTATGTCCATCGCTCTTTGGAATGTAGCTCCAACATTGATTAGTGCGAAAGGCATTTTTTGATAGGCATAAGTTCCCCACTTGGTTCTAAAGGTAGTTTTAAGTCTGTCATCGGGGTGGACCAAGATTTAATTATACCCTGAAAAACCATCTAAGAAGGACATCAGTTCAGAACCTGCTACTGAATGGAGTGTTTGCTCCATGGTAGGTAAAGGGAAGTTATCCTTTTGACTTGCTTTCTTAATATTTCTGAAATTGATACAAATTCTAATGTCACCATTTTTCTTCTGTACTGGCACCATATTGGACACCCAGTTTGAATGTCTAACAAGAAAAATTATCTTAGCTTTCAAGAGTTTGTTTAATTCATCTTTTATTTGACTCTCTAAGTTAGGATGAATCTTCCTTAACTTCTATGGTATCGGTTTTTGTTCAGAAAGCATTGGAATAATATGCTGAATGATAGATGTATCGTATGTTTTCAAATCATCATATTTCCAAGCGAAGACATTTTTATATTTATGCAACAATCTAATGAATGCAATTCTTTCATTTGAGGAAAGTCCTAATCCCAAATTGATGTTTTGTGGATTATGCTTAGTACGTAGGTTTATCAATTCAAATCTCAAAGTATAAATTTGGAGCTTTGAATTAGTAACCTATTTAAACTTGTCTTTGATGTCATAAAGATCTTCAAGCTTAACCACTGGTTTAGGTATTGAGTTTTCTTCAAGCTTTTCCTTCACTTGAAGGTCATGGTCACTTTCATCAATAATTTGATCATCATAGGACTTGTCAGAAGTTAAGAAATTTAAAATGTCTTCATCGTGATTGAACACTCACCAGTTAGTGACATTATAAGGAATTGATGGTCTAAAAATTAACTCTACTGAGAATCTATCGAGACTGTAATCTTCAGATGGAAGGAGTTTGGAAGCGACATTAGCTAGTAAATCTGTTGCTGCATTTTGGGACCTAGGGATGGGAGAAATATTGAATGCTAAAAATTGAGATATAAGGTCCTGTACCAAAGACTGATAGTGTTTAAGGTGACTAGAAAGGCAATGAATAGTATTCCTGACTTGTTTTATAACAATTTCTGAATCACCAAACACTTTTAAATATTGAACTTTAAGTCCAATTGCTTTGTAGAGTACTTGAATTAAGGCTTCATATTCAATTGTATTGTTTGTGCATTCAAATTCCAACCTGCATGATAACATGGTCTTTTCTCCCTCGGGACTAACTAAAATACATCCTGCTCCTGCACCTTCACTAGATTTAGACCCATCAAAATATAATGACCAAAACAAAGATTTATCTACAATTATATTTACAGTTTCCTCAGCAATTTTAACACATCTTGATGTATCTGTTTGTGAAAAATTTTCGATTTGAGATGTGAAATTATTAACTGAGAAAGGTGATGATTGAGCATTAAAATTGCCAAAGAATGATTCAAATGAGTAACTCCCCAAAATATTGTTATTGAATGCTATTGATTTTCTTGTTCGAACTCAGTAACAGTATGGGTCATGTGTTTCTCCCGATCAATCTTGATCTGATTTGGCTTTCCTTTATAAAGCAGCGACATATGAGACCAACCAGTGGAAATATAACCATGAAGTTTCTCAGACAAGTCTCTACTCAAAATCAAACCATAGAATTCAGGTATATCAACGATTAAAATATCAATTCTCTGAACCACTCTTGGATTAGATGATAACCTAATAGTAACTGAGTTGATTTCTCCTAAAACCTATACTTTTGTTCTATCCAACTGGACAATATGAATTGCTGACTATTGGGGTTCAATGTTCAGTTTGGAACAAACTGAAGCTGACATTATATTCAAGGAAGCCCCTGAGTCGATCAAACAGTTGTGTATATTTCTATTATAAATCTTGTAGGTTAAGAGGAAAGGAGGAGTATGGGAATTTGATCTATCTCCGATTAAAACAACATCAGGAAGAAGAGAAGAAGGTACAACATTTAACTCTTTAAGTAGCAATTTTTGTTGATGTTTGAGTTTACTAAGCTCAAACATAGTGATATTTGCCTTTGTTTTCTTCATGTCTTCAATAATGTTGTAGTCCATAGAATCTGTAACTACTAATGTTTTAGATGTTGGAGGTGGATTTGAAGCTGATGGCTAATTCTGAGAAGGTATCGTTGTGGACTTCTTTGTGGGAACCTTTTTTTACTAGGAGTACCTGCATTCCTTTTCTTTCTGAGTTATTTGAACAGGATGAGGAATACCCTTACTTCTGGTAGTTACAGGGAAAGCTTCCTGTTCATTTATGTATCGGAATTAGGCAAAATAAATTCCCACATCCCATGACATTCTACAGTTTCTTCTTCTTCAGGTTCTTCAGATGATAAGACTGTTTCTTCTTCTTCTTCTTCTTCAGGATCTGAGTCTGCATTGGATATAGCATTTGGTGGTTTTGATTCAGGTTCTTAAAGTTTCTAAATGACCTTTTTGTTGAAGTCTCAGCTACTTGCTTCTTGATTTCTACCATTTCGTTTGACATAGTCTTGAGAAATTTTTGGAGACCCTCCATATCATATGTATCTTTGGCCATTTTCTTCTTTGAATCATCTTTGAAAGAGACTTTTTTGGATTTTCTGTCTTCAAGAGCAGCCTTCTTTTCTATAGCAATAATGCGTTTCTCTACAACAAGTGCCTCTTTCATATTTTCAGCGAGAGTTGGTTTTGCAGCTCTATCTACAAAACTAGCTATATTTGAAGGTAAAGCTGTTATGTACCATTCGCTTCTAATTTGTTCACTAGGTTTAGAGGCAGTTGGAATCTTATTTAAGAGTTTATTAAACCGTGAGTTGAACTCTTTTATAGTTTCTTTGGATTCTATCCTAAGATTCGAAAGATCATTGATTAATGTTGCTAGAGATCTGTCATCACCATATTTAGTCAATAACTGTTCTTGAAAAATGTTCCAACTTGTAATGGATCTTGATAGCAAGGAAAAATACCAAGATCCAACTGATCTTTGTAAGGTATAAGGGAAAAGTATAACAATGACATCTTCCTCTGTAACTCCTTTTAAGTTAACTACTAACATGAAGTTGTTAATATGCTCATCGACTCGTATTCCTGCATCCAGATTAAATTTCGGCAACCATTTTTGAGGATGTGCTGGAAATGGGTGTAATGGTGCAGGCATGGTGACTGCACCAGGATTATTCCATGGATTTTGTGCCATTGTTGAACTACTACCTGATGATATTGTTGATGAAGTTCTAGATGATTGGGAAGGAGAAGATATTGAAATTTGAGGGGGTTGAGATGTCAAAGTTCTAGATCCTTGTTGAAAAACAATGTGTAATGGAGGAGCGGATGGTTGACTTTGCACTGGAGAAGATGAAATGGAGGATGATGATGAGATAGTCTCACTATCAGATCCTTCAGTTGTTTTTCTTACCCTTTTCCTTTTAGGTAAAGGCAACTTAGTAGGTTCAATACCAAGCTTCCCACTCTAAAGTATAGTGAGGTGGTGAGGTGGAATGAATTGCGAAGTCTCACTGCCTTGAGATACCTCAAATTTTTGTGGTGATATTGAGAAGCCTTGAAGTTTATGGATTAGAGACTGTACTTCAGGAGACTCTGGAATTAATCATTCTAGGATATGTTGGGGTTGAGCAGTGGTAGTTGTCTCCTCTTCTTCTCGTATGAAGACTAGAGTTCCAACATGCAAAGGAGAAGTCAGAGGTGAGGTGGAGGGAGATTTACTCTTAGAATGGGTTGTAGGTTTGGGTTTGCTCACCATTCACAGTTTATGCCCTCCTTCTAGCACCAAAAATGTTGATGCCTCGAAAATCGCTGCATCAACATTGGGGAAAATCACCCGGTCTGGACCTTAGAGGCAGCTCCTTTTCCGTTTGGTCTGGTGGCTCCGACTGGATATAATGGAACCAGTTTCCCAATGATTTGTAAATAGGATGGATAAATGGTTGATTTTCTATTATCGAATGATAATGATGGATGATTTATTCTAAAATGCAAAATTATAAGCAACTAATCTATCCCGAGAAATTTCCACTTTAGTGTAACTTTTGATGATCTTTATCTACAAATAGGCATATGGATGATTCTATTGATAAATAAAAACATTAATTCATATGATAATTACTTTGTTCAAGTAGTTGAACAAAGTAATCATTAAAACATTATTACACTATTCTTCATATATCACTGACATAAATATGATTGAAAGAATAACATTTCTTAAACATTCAATAGTGATAAGTATAAGGACTGCTATTAAAAAGCATACATATATCAAATGATAGCAAGATTGAATAAATGTTGATTCATATAAAAGAATGGGCAAAGACATAGATAATAGTACCATATGTAATTTGAATCCTTCTCGATATCAATCACATTCAGATTCCGTCTTCAAACTTAGAAATACTCTCACAAAAAGCAATAGTGCATATCTCATCAAAGTATTCTTCATTAAAATTCAGAATATAGGCCCAGTCTTCATAAAAAAATATATATCAGAAGCACAATAGTATGACTCCCGATCCAAGTTTTGATACAAAAATTAAGTACATTTTCTAAATACATGAAAGGGTCTATAAATACTATCTAAGCTAACTGATTATAAAATAAAAATGCTATGATGTGGTATAACCAAATCATGAAAATCTCCTTGAAATGAGTATGCTTGAAGTCAGTAGAATGATTCACTGTTTCGGCCGATCATCCTTTGGCTTGAGCTGGCAGATAGCAAGCATTGGTTGCAATTCTAGAGGGTGACTCAGACGTGAATGTAGTTGGGCTGAATACGTAGCATCATGAATTTCATCAATCATGCAACTGATTGCATCGGTTAAACATTTCAGTGCTGCCTTTTGACTATATGGTTTAACTAGGAAGAACCAAAATGTGTCCCAAGTTAAACTTTGGATGCCTTCTATTAATCTCTCTTTCTGTTCTAAATCCTATTTGCATGATTGTTCCAGTGCTTTAGCTGATGGAAGTTTACCTGGAGTGCACTCTGAAATCAAATTAGACAGATAAAGCGTATCATTAGTTGACTCAATCAAGTTACCAGTTGTTGATCTACATCTTGAAGTTTCCCTTCCTGCTTTCATCAATTGTGATTGCCATTCTAGAAAAATAGTTTCCTTGTGTGATTCTAGAATTCTAGGCAGATTTGTAGCTTGCCCTTCACTGGTTTCTTGCCAGCAAGAAATTTTGTTAATGTCTCATCAGCCTATTCCAAATTCTGCCTTGCGTCAACTAATTTGTCAATCATTGATGAAGAAATCTCATAGAGGGGCTCAGCAAGGGAAATATTATGACAGTGAATTTAACTGTTCAATCAATTATTTATTGATCTGGAGATCTTCTAATCTGAACTTTGCTAGTTGAGGAAAACTTTTGAACTTTTCTATTTGTTGCGATAGTTGAGCGATTTGCTCTTCTTTTGTTTTACTCATTTGTTCATTCATTGATTTCAGTGTGGCCAGTGCTAGGGATAGTTCCTTTTGTTTCTGAACTGCACTTTGGTCTATCTTTTGCTTCTCCTTGAGTAATTGCTGGTTTAGTTGCTTGTTTAATTGCTGTTGTGCTGCCAATTGTTGTTCTAATTGCTCTATCCTCTGTTGTCTTTCAGATACCTGTGCCTCCAATGAAATAATTGTCTGATCTTTTCTTTGAGTAAATTGCTAACCTTTGATTCTTTATCCATAGTAGCTGTCGAGTATGCCTCGGCATATTGAGAGAGTTTTGTGAGGTCTTTGGAAGGATTTAATTCTTCTTTCCATACCACATTAGCCATCTCTGTCTATGTAGATAAAAGGGAGGATTGATCAAATCCTTCTCTTTTTCCTTTGTCTTTTTACTACAACCCTATGCTTAGGGCTATAGAAGACATCTAAAGGTGGTATTTCTTCTATATGCAAAACGATTTCATCTGATGGATCCTTAGGCATTATCTATACATATTGACTTATGGGTAGGCCGCTGGTTCCTTCAGTTGGAACCATATTTGTTGCTTTCTTGTGACCAACTGTCACTTCAGGCATGCTAAAACCCTGCAAATTCTCAGGATTGCTTATAATGGACTCGAACTGTTGCAATTCTTTAAGAAGCTTGGTATTAATCTGAGTATCTATCTCCATGTGTTCACTGCCTTTTCCCTATTCTTTCTCCTGTTCTGGCACTTTTTCTTTCTCAGGAACTTTTCCCATTGCAAGAGATTTGTCAATAGTTTGTTGTTCAGGCTCGCTTGATTGGATTGTTGGGGTGGTGGCTAATAAGTCTAGAGATAGAGTTTGCAACCTCTGTTCTCTAAGCATATTAAACATTTCCAACCCTTCATCTTGATACCTGATCCTGGCCAATGATTTTACCTGAAATAGTGATTTAGCTGAGGAAAATAGGTCATCGAAGTCATCCTTTTCATGATCAAACTTTGTGAGTTTGGCTTGTTCAAGAACATTATAGGCAACTTTTCTTGGATCATATTGCCTATTGGGAATTGTTGCAAGATTTAGCATTTGTATTTTTTCTGCCTTCTTTTTTGCATGTTTGTAATCATGAAGAGTTAAAACATTGCATCTTAAAGGGAATGTAGGCCAAACCTATTTCTTGGAATTTCTAACGGTTTTGGATGTCCCTTCTGTTGTTATCTTATAAGCCAATTCTCGAGCTAACAACTTATCGGGCACATACAGGGGAAGGACATGGGGTCTTATAAGGCTACCAAAAAGCCTTATATAAGTAAACTTATCTTCTCTGAACCAATTACCTACTGCAGTCAAGTCGATCCCTACTTCCTTGGAAATGCTAGGGGCAGGGTTATCAAAAATAGCATAATACACAGGTAACATAAAACCATTGCAAATTTTATACAAATGATTTTTGTAGTGAGCCTTCCATAACAGTTGATGATAAATATGGATTGGCTTAGGGTCTTGGGGAGTCCATCTCCATCCAAGTATCAGATAATCAAAATTAAAGCAAAGAGTATCCATAATATAGGCACTGTAATAAAATGGGGGAATGGTACTAGTAGTTTTATGTGCATTTGATCTAAATTCGAGAATTGATGTGGCTAATTTGTCGGACAAAATGTTTTCCCAATCCATCACATAACTATTGATTGCTACCTCCATCAGAGGGACCATTTCAATGGTGAACTTAGCAGATTCATGTATTCCCCACATTCTACACATCATAGCCCCGACATAACAGTAAGGAGAAGCTAATGAGTCCACAGAGTACTTACCTGATGATTCATGTTTGTGCTTCTCGGGAAAATGTCTCCACTGCTTAATCGGGGTCGACTCTAACTCGTTTTCCTTTGCAAATTTTTCAAGGAAGGCTTCGTTATACCGCTTTTCAGGCTTAGGTAAGTGATAAATTTTACTTAGATCATCAGGCTAAAACGAGCCAAATATCCTCCCACCAGCTGTACAAAATGTTCTGTTTGAGACTGGAATTTCTTCTACTACCCATCTCACTACGTCAGTATGTAAAAGGATTTTTTCTTGCGCTGCTATTCTGTGCAGATATGAACAAGCTAAATATTTGAGTGATGCTTTCGATTTGTTACTCTAGTTAGCTGTGGCTTCCTATGATATTTCCTCAGGCTCTTCTGCTTCTATTAGATTGAAGATGCTCTCCCAACTAGTGTTTCCTAGACTGAGGCACGTAGTGTCTGAGATTAACCATTTTTTACTTGGTCCAGGATCTTTGGCTGGCTACACTGTTGCTGTAAGAGCTGTTGCTGCTGATTTCTTTGATTTCTTTCCCATTTGTTTTGAAATTTCTGATTTCAGAGGAATTCCGCACAAGCGATTGAAAAACTGTGATACTGAGAAATGTTGCTACAGACCAATATGATAATGAAAAAGAGTTACGTCGATCATCAGGTGATAATGGATTATAGTAAGATTGTCGTGGATAAAATCTAAAGGAAAGATCTACCCTTAACTGCTTCATTGATTAGCCGCTTAACCTGTCAATCATGGTAAGAAGGTTTTAAATGCCCATCATGTCATTTATATGCTGAATGATTCATTCAAGCGTGGCTTATATTTCTTTGATGGATAATCAGACGTAAATCGCAAATCGGTGATTGGCAACGTTAAGAGAAAGGCTTTAATGTTTTTTTTTAAATATCTTCGATCACCAAAAGGTGATACAATGCATGCAAACCTTTTAAATATATTCTCGAGATGTGCGCCTCATTAATACATCACAATCGGAGGATAGGTTAGGGCTTTATTATTCTGTCATTGTGATTTCACCGATTGCCAATTGATGATTGCGATATGCTTTATCACATCGGAGGATTTGAGCCTGCCTTCGATCATGTGTTGGCTTGTTGGTGTCATCGCCGATTTTCCGATTGCGATATGTTTTATTGCATCAGAGGAATTAAAGGGCTACTTTATATTGTGTTTGGCATTTGATATCTCTGATCTCCGATTGCGATTGCCTTTTCGGATCAGAGAGAATGAATGTGCTTTTTCGTAAGTTTCCTTTGTTATTGCAATATGTGATCTTCCGATCACTTTATTGCAATAACGAAGAGTTTTATAAATTTTTTAAAGTCACACTTTTATTTCTATTCAAAAGGCTTTTAAGATAATTCATTTACCTTAAGCCTTTTAATAAGGGTTTTCTTATGATGGGTTAATACCAATTTATTTACACATATGGCTAAGTTTAAATTTAGAAGGGACCCATTTCATATTATGATTTTGTATAAAATTTTTATGAAATGGGGGGTCGTTGTACAACACAACAGGAGGTTGGGTGAATTTCCCCATTGAAGTCTGAACCCCATTGTTGAAATGGAATTTCTATGGATATAGGTTTGAGTGGTAAAGGTAAAAGCTTCCTCTTTCCCTCAAGTATCTGGCACTTATGACAAGAGGTCACATGTTTCTTAACATCTACAAAAAGAGTGGGCCAGTAAAAACCAGCCCTTAGGATCTTATCAGCAATTGTTTTCCAATACAAGTGTCCTCCACAATCTCTTGCATGAAATTTTTGCATAATTTTATTAGCTTCATCTTTTAGTAAACAATTTAATAAAATACCACCATTGTCTTTCCAAAATAAAGCATTATCTATGATACAATAGTTCAATGATTTCATTTTAAAAAATCTAGCTTTAGTTCTAGATAAACCAGGAGGAGCTTGTAAGTTTAGTAAAACAAATATGATATCTGCATACCAAGGTGAATCTGTAAAAGCTTCACTGGTCTGTGGAGTCACCATCTCTTCCTGATCATCTAGGGCACCAACGAAATTTATATCTAAGGCCTGACAGTTCTATTCAGCCATGAATTTGGCTAAACCTTGACCTTTGGTAAGTATTGTAGGCTTTATTTCTATGTCATATTCCAAAATAGTGGCAGTCCATTTGCCTCTCTTTCCTTCAGGCCTATTTGGTGTCAAAATGTCCTTTACTACTGAATTTGGAACATAAGCAATGATGTGTGAATACAATATGTGCACTTTGAAATGTTTAATAGCCTTCACTAAAGCTAGTGCTTGTTTTTCCATTATGTTGTACTTTAGTGTTGCATCTCTTAAATATTTATTGAAAAATGCAATTGGTTGCTCATTTTTGCAACAAGACTACTGCAATAGTATGTTTTGAAGCAAAAGAAAAAATTATAAAATCTTTTTGGAAATCAGGACTTATGAGGACTGGAGTTTTGGTAAGGGCTTGTTTGATGGCCTAAAAAGACTATTTAGCCTCCACTGTCCATTTAAGTGCCGAATCTTTTCTTAACGTGTTATTTAGTTCTCTAATTAATTCTGCTAGGTTTGAAATGAATATCCTAAGAAAATTGGTTTTGCCTAGAAATGACTGTAATTCTTTGATGTTTTTAGGATGAGTGATGGTCAATATTGCTTCTATTCTAGCAAGATCTATTCTAATTCCATCTTTGGATATTATATGATCCAAGAGTTTACCTTCTTCTAGAACAAAAATTGTCTTTTTGGGATTTAAAGAAATACCAAATTTTCTGCATTTAATGAAAACTCTTCTCAGGTGATCTAGATGTTCATTATCACATTTGGAAAAGACTGTGATGTCATCTTGGTAAACAACTAGGAAGTCATGGATTTCTTTAGCAAAAGCTATATCCATAGCTCTTTGAAATGTTGCCCCTGCATTCATTAATCCAAAAGGCATTTTCAAATACATGAAAGTACCCCAAGGAGTAGTAAATGTAGTTTTTGCTTGGTCCTCTAGTTGAACTAAGATTTGGTTGTATCCAGAAAATCCATCAAGCAATGAAATTCTGGATGAGCCTACTACCCTCTTAAGAATATGGTCCATTTTTGGGAGAGGATAGTTATCTTTGAATGAGACTTTATTCAGATTTCTGAAATCAACGCAGAGTCTAATTTCTCCTATTTTCTTTCTAGTAGTGACTAAGTTTGAGACTCAATCTGAATATCTAATGGGAGCTATGATTTGGGCATCATACATCCTTTTGGCTTCCTTTTCAATTGGTGGCTTAAGAACTGGATTAATTCTCCTAAGTTTCTGTTTAAAAGGTTTATGATCTTCTTTGATAGGTATCTTGTGTTGAATTATGTTGTTGTCATAAGACTTTAGTGTAGGTTTTAACCCCGTACAGAAATTACCTGCATACAAATTCTAAATCACAAGAAAATAAAAATGCGAGAGCATAACCCATAAAACACATATACACAGAGATTT
>APFE030959623.1:0-12620 GCA_000404065.3 Pinus taeda
CTGGCCTGACATCAGCATGTCCCATCCGTCGGAAGGTAACTTCTGGTCCTCTTACCCCGTCCGATATCCGTCTGATCATGAGGTCTCTCTCTCCGCCGTTTGATCTCGTGGAAGCTGTCCGCCGTTTAAAATCTTCATGGTACGCGTACGGGGCCTGTCAAAATTAATGCAGCATGGACAATACATAATCGACCATGCCTTATGATAATGGAATGTCATAGGTTTGGTAATGTGCCTTTAATGTTTTCATACGGCGAATTTAACTGGAGTATGGGCGCGCGATAAAACAAAGTATAACATAAGTTTTTTTATATATGTTTTTAAAAAGGAAATGCGTTGACCCTGTTTTTTGTTACGAAAAAAAAGGCACGCACGGGACTGTATTTGTGTAATTTTGCATATGTAAAAAAAAGGTGAGACAGAGGGTCCGCGATATATGAAAAAAATTTTGTGAATCTCACACAGTGAGATAGAAAAACTTGAATTCGCAGCAGCGAATGAAAAAGAACAGAGAATTGAATTTTGTATTGCAGGGAATGCACAGAAGTGCATAAATATCTTGGGTATGTAATGTAAAAGTGATTTTTATGCAGCAGGGTAAATTTTGTTTTGTAATGTAAGATTGCACAGCAGTGCAAGAGGAGAAGTAAATGAAAACCAGTAGCTTGTTTTGTTCCAAATCCATGAGTTGTTTCACACAGGTGAAAAGGTAAATCTGTAACTCCCTGTAAATTTTGTTTTCACACAGCAGTGAATGTAAATGAAATATTTACACACAGTGGTGTAAAATTTCATAAGAGGCAGAGTAAATGTTTTGGTGAATCCCTCTGAGTGAAAGAGGATGAATATGTCTCAGTATTTTGTTTAATGAATGAAATTTTATGGTGGTGAAATACTCTGTCCTGTGTAATTATTTTTAAAAGACTTCTCTGTGTAAAAAATCTTGGAGCAAAGGAAAGAGAGCATAGGCTCTGTGTTTTATATTTTATGGTTTTGGTATTTTTCCATCCCAAACAAGGAGAAAAATACCCAACATAATGCAACTATCTACACTAATCATTACTATCCCATCATGACTTGGTCTTGGAAAAAAAAATTCTTAGTGCTCAGAGAATGTGGGATTTTCCTGTCAAATGATTATAATTAGGAGAATTTTGAAAGGTCGTTTTCATTTTCATTAGACTTCATTTGTGCATTTGATTATAGTATTAAAGGAAGAATTCTAATTGATAGTAATTATAATGTATATTTCCGCAGCATTGGTGCCGAATAGGGACTTCGAGTACACGTCGAGGTCCTCTACCATGAAATGTACTGATAAAGATTACCTCTCTTAAACATTATAATGCAAACAATTGACATAAATCATACTTGTGCAGAACCCGTAGGGAAATATAAAATAGGAGCTTAGGGCACATAAATAAAAAAATAAAAATTAATTAAGAATTTCTGGAAGAATCTAGGGTTGGCCCTAGTCCAAGCAGGATGTTACCAGCCTTAAGCAATCCCTTTACTTCCTGACCTCAAGAAGATGTTAATTTTAAATAAGTCATACAACTATTATTACTGTTATGTTGGGGTTCGTCCACCCGAAACATTGAAACTGAAATTGTGTTCTATCTGAGAAAAATAAAAGAATATTACACGAAACGAATCTGAATGAAAAATCCACATGCACCAAATATAAGCTATATGCCATTTTCTTTCCATAATTTAAAAGAACGATTAATAGATTGCTAGGTCCTGTGAATGCAAATCAGAAATTAGTGTTTCATCCATTACACTTTGTCTTGACCACATATATTTAATGCATCAACAAAAAATAAAATGTAATCAAATACACTGAGATTCAATAGGCCCATAGGGTAAATTGGGAGTCTTTTGTAATCAATTATTCAAAAACCACTTGTACAGATATACCAATGCCAAATAAGATCCAATCCAGACAAATAAAAGTGTCACAACAATAAACAAACTGACAAAAGATTACACCCAATAAACCATGAATTCATGTTCATCTCAAGCACGTTTCTGTAAGAGTAACGGGGGACAAAAGTGGTCATTTTTCTTGAACGACTTAATAGAAAGTAAACACCAAGACTATACACCTATAATGGTATAACTATGAACTAACCTGCCATGTGCAGGACAGTCTAGAAACCCTAATACAAGTTGTAGTAAAATTTCCCTATTGTTATTAACTGAATAACACAACTATAAACTTAGTTGGAACCAGGGGACAATGCAAAATGGAACACTGAAATTTAGGTGCCAAAATTCAGGAGGAATAAGGAGTAAAGGGTTCGTGGTGGACGAAATTATGAAGATAACCCGCAAAAGAACAAAAAAAACCAATTAGCATCGATTCAAATTAAAATATGAATGAATTTTCCTGTGAACCCAACAAAATAATGAAGACGATTTAAAAAAAAAATCTAACTGAAGCAGCCTCCAAGAATACTTCCACGCTGCACCCGTAGTTTGGCCAAATAGGGTTCAATCAACAGTGAAGATGTGAATTGTAAAAAACGAATAGGACGACCTGCAAGGAAAACGAAGTAACCCCCAAGTTGTACGTTACCTTGGAGAGTTTGTTGCGAGTCGTGAACTAGCTAGGCAAGAGGAAGGAACATCATAACTTTAGCGGCCTTACGGTACACCTGCAAGTTATATTAGCAAAATCAATGAGTAGAAACCCTATAAAATTCCGCTCTCAGACCTATGTTTATAAGTAAAGGAAATTCAATTACCATGGTCAAGCGATAAGGCCAGTTTCTTGTCTGTGGCAAGGTATTGGCACCAAGTTGCAGAAGCATGGAATCGTAGCCTGGAAGCTGCAAATGATCGAAGGAGATGCCGCAACAAAACGACAATGGTTACTCTAACCAATTGCTTTCCCTCTTGGCCATAGGATCACGAAACTGCAGTGGCTATCGTTGATCATCGGGCTAAATCCCAAGGGGATCATATCCCTATTCCATTGGGTGCCAACTGTGATATTTTGGAGAGTTCGGTCCATAAGAACCACCCTTTGTATTATCAATAACCACATATATTACCCTTACACCAAATTTTATGATGGTCATGTAATTAAGTTAATATATAAACATATATCCAACCATAAGTTAGGAATGAGTATGCAGATTATAAAAAAATCCAACTTGCAATACTATTAAGCAGTGTAAAAATAATATAAATCTAAAAATAATACAGTATAAATCTAATAATAATATAATAAAGTTTAAACAAATAGATTTTCAGTGTCGTTCACTACATAATTATCAGTTTAATAAAAATGAAAATTAAACTATCTAAAAAAACAATATAAAAGAAACAAAGGCCGCATAGCCTTACCTGTTTAATTATTGAAATTCCAAAAGTAAGAACCAACTTTTATATTTGAACAAGGGCTACAGAATACTTATGCTTGTTTAGTTTAAATGTAGTTAAATTAGAGTGAAAAAATGAAGGCATACAATTTTATATTAATAAAAATTACAATTAAAATAACAAAATAATTCATGAACACATAGAGTTCCTATAAAAATTTGTCTAGCTAGAGATAATGCAGCGGAATCTAAGTAAAATTTTTGTCTCCAAGATGGCAACCAATTGATAATAATTTCATAGATGACCCACAAGCATATGAATTTAATAGTCTAGATGAAATCTACATGTCCAAATGAGAGTTTAAGGGTCTAGATTCAATCTTCATTGTCCAAATGGGATAAGAGTAAGTCATGGCTTGATTTTTTTTTTTGTTGGTCAATACATTTTGCATATATCTTTAAAATTTTCAATTTTATTTATTTATATAGATAATAAATGATTTTGTTTGGAAATATTATATATATAAAATGCCAGGTAGTTTAATTATAGCTAAATTAAACATTTAATATTGTAATTTGATAAAATGAATGAATGGCTGAAAATTGACAGAAATAACAAGAAATAAATGTTACCAAAATAAAACATCCCTACAAACATCACAATTAATTATTTCATTAATTAATTAATTTTTAAATTATAACAATAGTTTTATTTTAGTTTTGATAATTTTAATACATTATTTTCCATTAATTTAATTAATTTTTTAATATTATAACATAGTTTTATTTTAGTTTGAATAATTTTAATTAAAAATTATATAAAAATATGAAAAATGTTATGTTGCATTTTTTAATATAAACATAAATTTTAGTATTAAAATTATTTTAATCATTTTTTCCTAATTAAAAATAAGTTTTAATTAACTATTTATTAAAATAAAATTTATAATTTAAGATTAATTTTAAATAAAATAAAAACAATTTATGAAAAAAGTAAATAAAAAATTACAAATAAGAACGGTATCAAATTAATAAATAAAATTGAAACTTTATTAAATAAAATTGATCCAATAAAAGGAGGAGAAATTGAAGTTACAAATAAGCATGAGATGATTCTCATGAACATTAAATGCAACAAAATGTCCCAATATGAAGACTTTCATAGGGATTGGATTCAAAGAATATATGAGGTCAAAGATTGTAAAAACATCTTATTGAAACAAGTCTACTTAGTAGCTCCGCCTTCAAAATTTGTTGATAATATAAGACAACATGATGTTTTTCAAATGCCTTTTGTATCCTTTACTTGGGGAAAAATATACAGAATCATAACCAGAGTTCTAGTAGGATTATGCACAAACATGAAAATAAATAAATCACTGCAAAAATTGTCAAAACTACTAGATAGAAAATCCATCTGTAGTAGATATGGCCTATCTATAGGTGACTCCATAATAAGAAGAACAAAATCCAAAAAGAAGGCCAAGAAAGTAAGAAGAGAAGGACACAAATAATATCCACAAAAGAAAAGAAAAGGAAACAGAAAAGGGTACTATAAGTATGTACCAAAGACACACTATTATGAACCCAATGATATTCATCTACAAACACAGAAAAAGGATCAGTGGAATAAATTGACTTGTTGGCTCTGTGGTCAACCAGGACACACTTCAATTCGTTGCCCCCTAGCTAATGAATCTAAGAAAAACAATGGGAATAAATCTTTCAAAGCAATAAAGAAGAAGAGATAAGTAAAAATAGAAAGCATGGTGTTAATCATGTGTTACAAATGTGGTTCTAAAAACCACAAGTCTGAAAATTTCCCCAACTCCTCACATAGAGAACAAATACAACAACAACAAGTCTTCTCAACTTCAGAATCCTCTGAATATTCTTTCTCAAAATCCTCTGACGAAGAATTGAATATGCACATGAATGAATGCAATTGTACTGATTCAAAAAACTGCCAATGTGAATCAAGTATTGAATCAGAAAGCTCTTCTGATGAAGACTTTGTCTCTAAACCAAAAGAAAAGGTTCTCATGGCACATACCATAGATGATGCAGAGACAAAGTTACTTTCTCAAATCAGAACATTAGGAGAAGGGGAACTGAAAGTAAAATTACTTGAAACTTTTTTGAGTACCATGCACAAAAACCAGGGAAGCAATAGTAAAAGTGCTTCAAAAATTGAATCCGAGGCATTATTCATTGATGCCTCTTTTGAAAGAAATACAAGAGTCTTCCAAAGAAGCCAACAAAAATCTAAGGCTAGATCCTTAATAATAGGAGAAGTTAGGCAAGAGATTCATCATCTTAAGAAAGAAATCTCCACCCAAAACACAAAGGTCTTTGAGTTGGAGAAAGGAAAAGCACCTTAAGAAGAAAATGGGGAATATATTACCAACCTAAATGTTGAAATCTTTGAAGGAAAGAGGGATGACTTTATAGATTTAAGAGATATGAGAGCCATGACCATCCAATATCAACAACATCATGTTATGTTGGATATCTGTATAAATGGAGAAATGTTTTCTCTAAAGACACTTATTGACTTAGGAGCAGATGTCAATATACTAAATTCAAAGATAATAACTGCAAAATACTGGGTAAATTCCTTTAGACAAGTAATTGGGTTAGGGAACAAAGACTTATTGTATGAAGTTCCTCATACTTCTATTTGCTTCAAAGAACATTGTATAAAACTAAAATTTGTTGTTGCCGAAATTCCTATTGATTGCATCTCAGGAAATGTATTTTTGGCCACTGTAGAGCCACATGGGTCAGCCAGACTGAAAAATGGAAAGGATGGATACTTTATATCTGTACCAAGCTCAAATGGTAAGTTGCAAACAATCAAGCTACCTTTTATTTCTACTCCAAGGGTATCCACTATGGTACAGGAAATGCAACAAATTGAGAAAGCCAAAAATAAACTAGAAGAGCTCAAAGAGATAAAGACTACCATGAAAATAGGAGACTATCTTCAGACTCCTATAATCAAGCAAAGGATCTCAAATTTGAGATCACAAATAGAAAAAGAATGTTGTACTGAAGAACCAAACGCTTTCTGGCATAGGAAATAGCATTATCTGGAATTACCATAGAAGGAAGAATATGAAGGAAAACCTTGCAAGAGCATAGCAATTCCCACTAACAAAGAATACAAAGATCTCTGTCAAAAGGAAATAGAAAGACCGTTAGAAAGAAGACTAACCAAAGAATCCAATAGTCCTTGGAACTGTTATGGCTTTTATGTCAATAAGCATTCAGAGTAGTTAACGAGAGTTCCAAGATTAGTCATAAACTATAGACCTTTAAACACTATTTTTCAGAGGATACTTACCCTATTCCCCATAAAGGGAATGTCCTAGCAAGGATTGTAGGGGCTAAAGTATTTTCCAAATTTGATATGAAATCAAGTTTCTGGCAAGTGGCAATTTGAGAATCTGATAAATTTAAAGTAGCTTTTAGTGTCCCAGTAGGACACTATGAATGGAATGTGATGCCTTTTAGGCTAAAGCATGCTCCTTTCAAATTCCAAAAGGTCATGGACACGGTTTTTAAACAATATTTTGATTGGTTATTGGTATATATTAATGATGTTATTATATTCTCTAAAAATGTCCATGAACACTTCACGCATGTTCAAAAATTTGTACAACTGGTAAAAAATAATGGGTTGGTTCTCAGAAAGAAAAAGATTGAACTCTTTTAGACAAGTATCAAATTTTTAGGCCAAACAATCAAATATGGGAAGATCACTCTGCAAAAACATGCTCTAGAATTTGCTGATAAATTTCCAGATATTATCACTGACAAAACTCAACTGCAAATATTTTTGGGATGCTTGAACTATATGAGCAGTTTTTATAAAGCTTGTGCCAAAGATAGAATATTACTTAATCAGAGGTTACAAAAACATCCACAAGCATGGTCTTAGGCACACACAAAATCCATCAAAAGGATAAAAAACAAGGTAAAAACTCTCCCTATTCCTCAGATTGCTGATGAAAATTCTTTCAAAATTGTTGAAACAGATGCCAGCAACGTGGGGTGGGGAGGAATTCTAAAGTAGAAGAAGGAAGGAGAGAAAAAGTTGTCCAGTTCATCCTAGGAACTTGGAGCCCATCTGAGAAGAACTACTCTACTATAGAAAAGGAAGTCAAAGGAGCATGGAATTTCATTGACAAATTTGATGTCCACCTAATCCATAAGAAGTTTCTTTTAAGGACTCATGCCTTTGTACTAAAAAGGGTCCTCAAGAAAGACATAAAGAAACTTGGAGAAGCTAAGTTTGCAAGGTGGCAGGCTCTATTTGCAAATTTTGACTTTGAATTCGAACACATTAAAGGAGAAAAGAGTTGTTTACTTGACTTCTTGAGTAGAGAATACCTCAGTCAGAAATATAATGTCATGGTGATAGTGATAGAATGGGATCCCTCCCAGCATACATAAATTCTAAGAAGTAGTCTTGAAACACAAAGTTGGGAGGAATATTGTACAAGGTGGAAACTGACATGGAAGATAAGAAATACAAAGATACTAGATGCAAATCTACAATCTCATACAAACATACAACATCTAATACAAGAAAGAAAGATCTACCCCAAGGGCAGCAAGTGGATACATGACATGATGTATCAACATAGTATGTTAGCTGCTCATTTAGTCGAAGAATCCCTAGGCAAAGATTTTCGAGATATCAATGTAATCTGGACAGAAAGAAGCAGTAAAAAAAGAGTCTTAGATAAATTTTTTGCTATTAATTGAACAAAATGGCCAAGTTGGTATGACATGCCTGAAATGTGGCCACAGGGTGATCCATCCATTCTCTTTCTAGATACTATTTATAATTTCACAAACTACAAAAAAATATGGTGGGACATTATGAATGTAGATGGAAAGGATGAAACTCATTACACCAAAGTAATATTTGGAGCTACATGGAATACACAAAGGCAAATACAGTGTGAATGGATTCAAT
The DNA here is from genome assembly GCA_000404065.3 of Pinus taeda. Lineage (NCBI taxonomy): Eukaryota > Viridiplantae > Streptophyta > Pinopsida > Pinales > Pinaceae > Pinus > Pinus taeda. The sequence goes on from APFE030959623.1 coordinate 8,317, forward strand.
AATGGTGGGATGATTTTGGTATTAACAAAACATCTATGGACCCCCTCTTCTTCTAAACATATTTCCAACTAGAATGTAATGATTATGGATTCTTAACTCAGTGTTGGCACACTCCTTGTAAGACTATTGGGGATTTAAATAATTACTGAGAGAGTCAAATTCTTGGTTACTTTATGAAAAGACACCATGAATGGTTAGTCATGACCAAGATAAAACACCAAATTGTTCTAAGGAAGCCAATGATTATACGAAGAATATATACAAAGGCTTGGGACTCATGTAGATATTCAAGATAAGATTCCCAGGGACCACACCTTTGGGAGACTAATGAAGGTTCTCGTCAGCTTGTCCTAAAAAGCATCCACTATGTAATAATGATGTCTAGTCACAGGATTGTACGTGACCAGTTTTCTCGTGGGATTTACTATTAAAAGTATCCACTATGTAAATATCTTACCTTTCTATAGTTTAAAGCAATAAACAGTGTAAAGTTTTCCATGGGATTTGTTCAAATCATCCATTGTGTAAACTAGTATGAAGATCCTTTTTCAGTCACGAGACTCACAGAACTTCTCTGACTTTTGGTGGGATTTGAACCACATCTCAATGAATGATGGAGGATAGTACCAAATATGGCTGCTAGATTGTCAGATGATGGTCTCCTCAATCTCCTATATACGAAGAGAGCTAGGCTCATTGAAGGCATTCAGAGTGTGAGTGTGAGTTTTGGGTTTTTAGTTTTGAGTCTGAGAAGAAAGTTCTTGCTTTCATCTCCTTACAATTAGGATTTGAGAAGCCTGCACATCCGAGTGAGAGCTCTGGTGAGAACCTAGAGTGGCCAGATTCTTAGGATTGAAGTCTGTCAAGTGTGTTTTATAGATTGAAGTTCCAAGACAGAGTTTGTGAAATGTCAGGAAGCCTTTAGATAGCTTCTTGCTTGTCAAGTCACAACATCTGATAAAAGCCTAAGAAGTCTATCTATGGTAAAGAGCTATAGAATCTCTTTGAAAATATTGTAAGAAAAATCTTCATAAATTATTATGAGTATCCATTTCTGAGTTGGACTCTCATCTAAGTACTTTCCTATTTTTCTGCCTATGTTACATTGTATGTTGAGGTAGTATCTGTGAGACAAGAGGTTTCCTGAGGTTCACCGAGGTCTGAGGAACACCAGCCCGTTAAAGATAGGAGGCCGTGTGAAAAACACTAGAGTGTGAAAGATAAGAGGTTTGTGTACGGGTTTATGTAAATGTTCGTGTATTGATCACAGAAGAAGAGCCTCAGCAATAGCAAGCTTTGTGTTTGAAGCCCCTGCAACAAATTGGTATCAGAGCCAGTAACGTCTGGTTCATTGTGGTTAGTACTCAAAATCGATAAGTCTATAAAATGGATAGTTCTAGAAGATCAGTGTATTTTAGAGAGCTTGAAGCTGAAGAACAAGTTGAAGAAAACCCATTAAGAGATATGTTTGCATCATCGTCTAAAAGGGTTATAAATTCTGCAGAACTTGAATATTTAGAGAGTTAACCTTCACCTATGTGGTGCTGGCATAACATATCCTCTATAGAAGTATATGTTGATCTATCTATGTTCCATCTTAAATCTGTAACTAGAATATCTATCAAAGAGAGTATTAGTCAGATATAATAAAACTTTGATCTTGTACAAACAATTTCTCTGCTTGATACTAAAAAACTTCCAAATGAAGCCAAACGGTTGGGAACCAAAAATCTACACTTGGGATGTATCAGAATAAGGATAAATCCCCTAGTTCATAGAGGGCTGAATACTTATGTTTTTGTCACAGTCAGAGATTTGACACATAATAAGTATTCAAATTCATTAATAGGTGGGATGGTCACTCCATTATCAAATGGACCAATCTACTTTGATTGTTATCCAAATTTTCCCGTCTATACCTTTTATGAACACATCAAAGATATTTTGCAGCTCTAGATCCAAATGACAGGGTTTGATATGAAGAATAACATAAATAATATAGCCATCCAAACTCATAGTTGTTTTAGACATACCAATACCCTCTATCATGTTGTCCTCTATGCTCCCAGTAAAGAATCAAAATCCTATGTGGTTGTTCTAATTGATGCCCAAAATCAAAAGATAGAACACTAAATTATCAAAAGGGAATACTTAAGTTTCCCAGAACATTGGGTTGTAGATAATCCAAAACCCCCTACAATGAAAAAAATCACTTCTATTGAGATAAAAGAAGGACCATCATCTGTTGTAGTGTCTTTTCCTAGAAGATCTATGACAGATCGCAAAAGAATTGATTTAGCATGTAAAGCTTCACTTATGTACATAGATCCACAATATATTGATACTCCTAGTTCTCATCCACCATCTGTAAATTGTCAGCATATGGATTCATTTGAATATGCCCAGATTGTAAACTTTGCCTCTCTGCAAGTTACGTGTCCAAAATGTAATCAGAAAGTAAATCTCACTAGTCTTGTCGACTTTGCTATACATCAGAACCATCACCTCAGAATGGGAGAATCCCCACCAACAACTTCCGTAACTCCCTGTCTGAATCCAAAATGTGTTGATATTTTCTGTTTGAAGTGAAATAGGCAGAAATATCTGTAGGTGACAACAATAGAAAATCTGTTGCTGGATTATCTCCAGGTTGTTGGGAGCAAATTAATGCATCCTAAATTTGATGTGAGAGCAGTTAGGTTCTCTCTGCTATAAAATAGGTTGTCATACGGATAGCTGGGAGAGAGTGTGAGAGTTTCATTGATGTAATCTCCAATTTGAATAATATATTGCCAATGCCTATGTTTGGTGGATGTAGCCCAGATTGGTTGGGTGAACCACGTTAATTCTTTTGTTTATGTGCTTGAACATTGCTGTATGTTTATTTAATTCTGCTGTACACCTGAACCAACAAGTGGTATCAGAGCATGTTGGAGATGATTAAAGACTGGCTGCCTGGATCGTGGAGCTGGAGCGTGTGCGGACTGAGCTGCTGGTGCAGTTTGCTGAGCGTGGTAAGAAGCAGTCGCTGAGGTGAATGCTGGTGCGTTCGCTGGGCAGCCCTGGCGCGAATCAGAGCAGTGGAGCACTGCTATACCTGGTATTTTAATTGCTGGTTTTTTTTTTTTTAAATTGCTGTGGAGCGCTTGCTGTGGAATCAAGTTAAAACGCGAACATTTCTTTCAATTGCTGGTGCGTGATTATTATATGGTTGCTGCGTAATATTAAATGGTGTAGTGTGATTTGTTAAAAACAAAAAACCCGCAGTCAATTTTATTTACAACAAAGCAGGGGCAGTCTACGAATTGTACATGACAATTAGTCAATTTTTTTTTTGTTTAAAAAAAATAAAATGCATCAGTAGTAAAGAGTGCCACGGCAGCCATGCAAATAATTTGCAAGGGTCTGATCGGATACGAGATGAGGATTCCGTTAGTGTGAAAATTGCAAACTGTAGTTTTTTTTTATAACTGTAAATGGGAGTATACGGGTATGGTGCAGCTGCCAAGTGCAAGTGTAGCTAAAATTCCGGAAAAATATATTAAGAAAAATGGTAGTGGTCTTGTAAAATTAAACAAAAATTGGATTTTTTGAATATACTGGAGCGCTAACAAATTGGAGGTTCCTCGAGTTCACTGTGGAGAGAATTCAGTTGCGTGAGCTGGTTGATCGGTAAAATGATTTGGTTGCTGTGCGCCAACTCAATGCAAGTTTTGATTCTTGCTCTTTTGGCAGCACGTGGTCCTGTTGTTTTTTAAATAAAGACCATGTCTTCCTGTGCCTGTTCCACAGTTTGAAGAATGGCTGGATAATTTTTTTTTTGTATGTTTTTTGTGAGGCGGAATTTGCACAGTAAAAAGAAACAAAATAATTTTGTTTAAAGCAAAGGCATACAGAGACATAGGCATAATTTTTTGTTTGTGCAAAAGACAGTTTTTGTTTATGGCATGAGTACAAAGGCAGGCAGATTTTTTCAAATCAAAGACAGGCAGATTTTTTGTGTAAAATCAACGGCATTGGCAATTTTTTTTTTTTTTTTTTTGCTGGTTGGATATTGGAGGTTATTGTGCTTTTTTGATACAAGATGGCCAAAAATCAAAGTGCCCGGTTCGAAATTGAGAAATTTAATGGAAAGAATAATTTTGAGATCTGGAAGGTGAAGATGCACGATCTGCTGGTTCAACAAGGTGTGGCGAAAACATTGTTGGGGAAAAACAAAAGACCTACTTCCATGACGGAGGATGAATGGGATGAGATGGATGCTAGAGCCCTGAGCGGAATTCGGTTATGTCTGGCGGACGATG
>APFE030959627.1:11930-52032 GCA_000404065.3 Pinus taeda
AGCAAACACAAGCGTAAAATCTACTAAAAACAACTATGTATCAGTCAGGAAGGATACAATTTACATTAATCATTCATAGGACAAATGGAAATGGAACCATAAGAGCAGTCATCTATCTTTATTAATCAGAAAATAGAGTAAGGTACAACCGAAGTCCTGACGCTGAGTCCTTCTCTAGAGGGTCCAGCCAGCATGTCTTCCAAGCATTCACCTTTGAAGCAAATCTCCCAAGTCAAAGAGGTCTCTCTCTCACATACAAGGCAACAAGCTCATGACCTTCCTCAAGCTCAACACAATCCTCACACAACACACCAAATGCCTACAAAGAGCAACACTAAAATGCACTAAGAATTCGTCAATCAAAGTCTATATGTTCCAAACTAGCTTCTCATGGGCAATGGAGGAGACTTATAAAGAGAAGGAGTCTCCATGAATAGGTAAAGGATGAGCTTTCCCCCAAGATAAGTGGATGGTCAGTCGAACAGACATACCAGAGAAAGGATGGCGACCTCAACAATGCTAACAACCAAGTCTGGAGGGATCTGGAAGGCTGGTTGTTAGAACAAATTCGCCCAAACAGGATCAGCGCGGGTGAAACACGGGGCTGGCGCGCTGACATCGCAGACCAACTATAGAGGAGTTCTGGTCAGCGCTCAACAGAACAAACGGAGGGCGCGCTGTTCGTAAAATGGGACCAGCGCAGAAAAGACGTGTGCTTCTGCGCTGGCATCGCAACAGCAACACTGACCTCCGCCTGTCAGTGCGGTTATTTGATGAACAGACGCGATGATTCATTTAACTTAGGCAAAGATGGTTTTTTAGCCATTTTGAGGAGCATGAGTATAGGTGAATGTGGTTTATAGCACAGTAGGGAGACTGACATGATGGCAGTGACATTTTACTGTGTAACAATGGCTCCCATATTCTCTGATACAGTCTACAACTTTGATGGAGGAGCAACAACTTGGAAGGTCATTTACAATAGGCTTGAGTATGAGCATCCCAAGATTATTGTTACAAGAGCAAGAGTTGACTCAATAAGACCTTCGGGGCTTCCATTCAAGGACGATGCCAGTTCTTTCTTGCATATGACAAAAGCAAGGGCTAAAATCATCTCATACATAGATATGATTAGGTGGATGGTTGAAAACCTCACCATTGACGATAGGCAATTCAGGAATTCAAGAAACGAACTCATAGGATCATTCAAAGTAGAAGATATGAATAAAATGTATCATATACCTAATCCTCAGGATATATATGATAAGACATACATGGCCAGCTTCGCAAAGAAGAACCTAGACCCCTTCAAGTTGATTTAGGGCTGGGGAGTATTAGAGAACAAATTCAAATTTGACAAATTGTGTATGTATGCTATATCCTCTTTAGAAAACCCTTATAACTATGCCGCTGCTATGTTATGTAGACTATATGGGTTGCCTAATAATTCTAAGTTTTCCATAGAATGGATTCCTCTGATTGATGTATGCGTTAACTCTCACATCATGAATTGGGCTACCATCCTATCTAATAACCTAGCCACCATCATTACCGAGTATCGATAGAAGAGAGACTCCTCTCTATAGAACCTTCCCCCCTTATATTTTTGTGCCTACATTATGGAAGTCATTTGTTTCTGCACTACATTTTCGATGATGGGTTGGAAATGTACCTTATAGGACCCCTACCCTATCCACCTCAGTCATAAGAAAATATGAGAATCCCATTATATACCCCATTTCTATATGATATGTAATTATGTTGTTTTGCCCCTACATCAAATAATTTTCAATAAGAAAGCCCCCAATTTTTCCCAAGAAGCCGCAATAGACCTTCTAGATGTCAGAAAATATTTTATTGAAGAATGGTTCACCTACATTAGGGTTTTTGGTAGCACAACCAACCCACATTTCCTTCCTTTATATGTTTCTAATAAATTTTTAGCAATGGAAATCGCCTACGAGACCGTAGGAAAAGGCCTAACTAAAGTCCTCAAAGAAAACAAGAAGTTATTATGACCATCTTTTCTTATCAAGTGCAGTTCTTTTTCTTTAGAAATTTTTAATAATGCCATTAAGGAGTTAGCAAACATGGAAGCCCTCAGGCTTCATACATTTTCAAAAAGGGAATTTGATCCAGACAAGGTAGCACATAACATCACTGCGGTAAAGTTCAAGCCATACAACCATGAGGATAATAACTTTGAAGTCCTATTACAGTCAACCAAATCCTTTGAACAAGCATTTGAATGGACTAAAGTGAACCTGAGTCCTGAAAATTTTAAAAGATTTTGGGAATTCAGAAATGAAAGGCTCGTAGTAATTCCACTATAGTTGTTGAAAAATTGAAGATAAGCCTACACCAAGTGTCATTGTTAACAATGAAGGACCTAGTTCTCGCACAATGTCTCAGGTGAATACTGAGAAAACACCAGATACGGGGAAGTCCCAAGAGATAGATAATACAAAAGAGTCTAGTGGTAAGTCAGCTAAGAAACAAGTTCTGATCACCCCACCTAAATAAATCAATTCAGAGGTCAAAGGAAATAGTTTGGAGTAGGAGTGGGATCAGTTTAATAAAAAACTGCAAGACACTCCCAAAACAAAAAATACCCAAGATACAATGGACTGTCAAACTCCTCTACATATTTAGGAGAATACAGAGTCCAAGTCTATGGACGAGCAGTCCAAACCCCTAGATGAGAAGTCAAAGCCTATCGATGAACAGGTGACAACATCCCAATATACTGAGATTATCCCTGCTCTACCCACATCAGAGATCATCTTGAAAGTGACCGAAATCCCTCCACTTGATGTGTTCTACAAACCACTGAATAAGGCAGTAGTAAGGAGATAGAGAAAAAGGAAAAGGGTAGAAACACCTAAGCTCCCACCGAGAAATGAGCCAATGGACATAGTTTTGAGGGACATTCCTTTCAACCCAAGTAAGAACTTGGCTAGATTATCACAATTCATGGGAGCACATGTAACAACCACTATGGACAAAGCCATTGAAGTATCTACTTTATTGAGAGAAAAGGAAGAGAGGATTGCACAGCTCTAGCAGCAGCTCGAAACAAAGAAAGAAAATGTGAATAAGAAAGTAGTTGATCATCTTTCCCAATTGCAACAGAGCATTGAGGTCCTAAAAATAAGCCACAAAGCCACTATATCGGCTAAAGACATGAAACTCCAAGAATTACAGCAAGCCATGGAATGACATAAGGACATTCCCACTACTGAGGAGTTCGTTAAAGAAGCTCTGGAACTGAATTCCCTCCTAATGAAATAACAGGAGCATTTCTACCAAAATATGTCACACATTACTCCTTATTTGACCACTAGTGACCAGCTAACAGATAAGGTGATCGACCAGAGAATCGAGTTTATTGATCTCAACACCAGAATCTCGCAGTTCATCGAATGGCAGGAAACAAAAGATGGAAGGAAGGCCAATCTACTTGAAATCAAGGAAGCACACAAAGACATTCTTTTCATAGATTGGGACACAAGAATCAAGAAAGTTGAGCTAGCAGTGGCAAGGGTAGCTAGGGTATCGAAGAATATATAAGGGTGGTGACCCAAACTTTGTTTGTCAACAACCTGCTAAAGGAAGGAAGTCTAAAAGAAATGCCCGATTTAGCTACTTTGCATAAAAGCTAGCAGGAAAAGGCAGAGACTTAAAGGAAGATAATTGCAAAATTGACCAACACCAATTGGTAGTCGTACTAGAAATACCTCGTAAAACCACATAGCCAAATCATGAACCTTAACTGTTCACTTCATTTGACTTAGTGGATGCCTCCACCTCTCACTGATGTGATTTTCGTAGATGGCTCAGGACACATTTTGGGGCACCTCCTCAACTCAAACCAATCACCGATATTTTCAATTTGAAGGACAAGCTGGCAGACAACAAGTCATCATCTTAGTTATGCTCATCAGGCCACTATTTATTTTTAGAGTTAGTTAACTAGTTAGGAGGAAGGTTGTTTGAAACCTCCTCAATTTTTGTATAATCTATTTTTTCACATTAGTTAGAATAGTATTTATACCCTGTGCATGCATTTAGAAAAGGGTCCAAAATTTTACCAGTTTTTTTTGCAAAGAATGCACTTTTGTAAGTTTGTGAATGCTTTGGTGGAATTATGGAACATGATCATTTCTTTTAGATATTAGACTACTTTCCTTTATTGATGCACTATTGTGTTCTTGGGAGATAATTTGATTTGAAGAAAGGAGGTGATCATTCGTTAAATGAGAAGAACTTTGCACATATGGTACTATTATCTTGTATGATTGTTTCTATTTTCTTTTAATCAGTGACAATGCTTTACTTTCATGAATTATGTGTGAGATTTAATCTTTCTGTTAAGCATTAATTGCACTATTGTATGATGCCTAGCTGAAATTGTTATTTTTCATATATATAATTCATCATATGTGTGATATATTTTATAAATTTCTTTCATTAACTATTTAGTCAAAGAAATTATCTGATACGTTATTATCTATGTTTATGTGTGATTAATCTTTATTACCACATGTTAAGCAAATATCTATGTAGATCACATACCACAGATAAATACCCAGGTTTATATTAGAATAAGTTAGTTAGAAGATTTGCATGATAGAATAGGTCATTTAAATTATCATTATTCTATTTGAAAATGCTCATGAACCACACACTCTCATATTAAAACCCACAATGGGAAACTAGTCCCATTATCCCCAGTCGGAGCCACCACTTTAAATGGAAAAGGTGTTTTCTTAAGGTCCGGACCGGGTGGTTATCCCCCATGTTGTCACAGTGATTTTAGAGGCTTCAACATTTTGGCACTAGAAGGAGGGCCATTCGACTATGAATGGCATATAAAACTAAAGATCAATTGAATAACATTCATAAGAGTCAAAACCCCTCCTTAACTTCTACACCTTCTAGATCTCGTTCAAAATCTCCTCATTAGAAATATGAAGTTATAGAAACGTCTCCCTCATCTCCTGAAGTAGTAAGATAACCACCTTCCCAAGATTACACTCTCGAGTCTCCCAAATTTCATTGTTTGATATAGAAATTGGAATATATATCCATTTCTACTGAGAAGCCACAAAGGCCCAAAGTTTTTTGTGAAACTGTTACTTCCTTATTACAACAAACTAGTTATTAACTAGATTGCAAAGTGAAAGGCTTGGAGTAACCCCTTTTGAGTTCCCCATCCCTCCATGACATAGGGAAGTTACCTCACCAAGATCTGAATCAAATACCAGTGAGATCACATCACCTTTCCATCCATTCACTTCCCCATCCACTTCTACTCAATCCACAACTTCTCAACTATCCACTTCTTCAACTAGTACTGCCACTAGTAGTACTAACCTAGTAGTGAGTTTCTCACCTTCTGTACCTACTTGTGGACTAACCTTCCCATATTCTCAATCTCAACTCAAGTTATGGCCAATCAACCCTCTCAACCTTGGACAAAACCTAGTGCTGTCCTGGCTACAAATCCAAATGCACTCTCAACAAATCCAAAAAAATTGCTACCCAAGTACAATATCTATGATGGTCTTCCAAATAAAGAACATCTAAATAACTTCATGTTGTCCATGAATCTTAATGGAGTTGCACATGAATATGTTGTAATCATATTGTTCCCTTATACCTTCCAAGGATTTGCTGGATCTTGGTATTTTTCCCTTCCAACGGGATCAATTAGGAACTAGGATACTTTTCAAGAAGTATTTCTTGCAAAATTTGGTGATGGTAGGACCATAGCATCCTTGATCAATGATATTTCTAATTTAGAAGCTAACTTAGATGAAAGGATCAAAGACTTCAACTCTAGATTTAACAAATTTCTCAATAAAATCCCAACTGCCTCAAAACCCATTGTAGATGTACAAATAGAATGGTACATATCATCTCTTCCCCCTAATATTGCAATTTTCATAGAGAGAACCAATAAAGCTACCCTCGTAGAAAACATGAAAGAAGCCCTCTCTGTAGAAAGAAGGATTATAGCTTTATAAAAGAGATCACAAATAGACGAGAGGAAGTCAAAGAAAGTAATGTTTAAAGATGATTCTAAAAAGAAAGTTTCAAAGGACCCTTTCGATCTTGAAGGCCTGCAGAAAGTATTAAAGACAATGCCTAATGAAATAGTTGAAATCAAGAACCAGTTCGTAGAATTATACGCTCCCAAGAAACTTTTTTTCTCGTTTAAAAGGAATCCTTCTTCTACATCACAACCCCTGAACACCATTTCAAATGCTGAGTCTAATCAAGAAGCAGAATAAGAATCACCATCTGAAGAGGAGGTGTGATGTAGCAATGTTTCCTCTACAGACAGAGGCAACACCTCTAGCCCTAGAGTGGGTCTTGTCACAACAAGACAAAACAACAACTAATTTCCTTAAACAGTGATTGTTGAAAGCACCTACCTCAAACTGGTGTTCGATGGAGATTTCATTGTACCGCTTTAGCTATCATTTCCTTCTCCTCAATGAGCGATTCACCTAAAACAACTCAAGAGAACAATAGAACACATAACAAAGCACAACAATGATCTATTCACTTACAAAGTCAAGGAATAATAAGCTATCAAGTATATTTTACACGTGACATAGGAAATCACCATTGATTGTATTAAAATGAATAAAAGCAAAGCTTACAACCAAGCCTTGACATCACAATCTTCCTCGAAGGGTTCAACCAGTATGTTTCTTCAAGCATTCACTCTCAAAAGGGTCTCACAAGAGGCTGATAACTCTCTCTCTCACTCGAAAGCACTAGTACAAGGCTAAGGCAATCCACAACCAATTGCTAGACTGTCAATAATTCACACTGCAAACTATCAATATCACACTAAAACTAGCTAACTTACTCAAAACCAAAAACCAGTCAATCATAGCAATGGGGAATACTTTTTATAATAGGAGGAGCCTCCATAAATGAGGAAGAGGGAGCTTATCCTCAAGGGAGGTTTCTCAAAATGTGGAACTACCATCCCAAAGGAGGAAAGTCAAACTTCCTTGACCCAACAACTAGTTCCAAAAACCACCCAAAAGCATTATGTTTGAACTAATTCACCATTTCTGGATCGTCGCAAGTCCAACACTGGGACTGAGAGATGACATTGTGGGGAAACAGTGTATTCAAAGCTATTGTCACAAGAAATATGTTGAGGACTTGCGATGAGCCCTAAAATCCAACCATCACAGGGAACAGATGTACCCCTGTGATGACATCGCGACGTTCTAGTTCATTATAGAAAATCGTCGCAGGAATAATGAGGTTTACTTGCGATGATCTTAAAACATGGGTAAAAAGGGTCAATCTTAAGGATTAAATATCATTTTTTAATCTTCTTTGAATGATTGGGAAGATGTGGACACATTTGTTTTGAGGTATGACACAGAGAAGATGTCGCTCAGGGACTGAGTTTATCTGAGATCAGGGGATACAAGGTTAGTGAAAAATTATTGTGTAATAGATGCCCCCTAAATCATGAAGGCCGAGAGAGTGGGAGGGGTGAAATGATTTACAAAACAATAACTGAACCGAAACACCATCGCTAAGAACTTGTAGGCACAATTACAACTAATATCTCTAACAGTCGAAGAAATACATGTAGTCTAGGCATGGGCACAACCATCCAATCAAAGGGTCATGTATGCAATCACGAACCAATCCATGCAACCCGAACTTATGTAATGTTAGTCTAGGGTCTTGAATCCAAACTGGTCATGGTACAATTTCTAATATGTGAATAGATGTGCTGAGGTCGAGCATACTAGAAAATCACTTGATTATCAACCAATGATGTAAATTGTTAACAAGCGCGAGAGAAACCGCAAGTAATATCACTGGTTCTCAAGGTACCATTAGTACAATCCAAAAAGTGTGAAGAATGATCTAGAGTCGAAAACTCGTGGAATCACCTGATCAAAGACACATAATGCAAGCTTGTCGTCGAGTGTGAAGAACTTGCCATTGAGGTGTGCAAGATCCAAGGTACCAAAAAGAATCTATAGATCAACTTCCTTGATAATAAGTTGATGTCGACAGGAAGCGACCCGTCGCAGCAGGGCCATAATGTTTCCCACATCAATGACATGAGATGAGGAACAAGATGAAGATGAACGAGACAAAGAATCAGATGACGGTGTAAGGGTGTAAACTATAGAAGGATTAAACTCTTGAACGTATTGGTGACACGACTCCAGAATCTGGCAGCATTTTGGTACCAAGGGATTGAAGGTCTGGCGAAGGCGACAAGGACCAAATGGAATGAGGCAAAATGACAAACCGAAACCCAAAAGGCCAATGACGATGTGAGGATATCCCACACCTGGCAAGAGGAAAAAGTGTCGATGTTCAAGAGTGACTAGTTGCCATAGGGAACCAAGGGAATATTTCTAAATTTTCCCCTCACCATTGCTAGCGAGTACCCCAATTATTTTTGAAAAACCAGCTTGAACAGGATAGCATATTCTTGCAATATAAGTTCGTTCTTCGAACAAATCCAACCTAGTGAAATTTTAAGGAGCCCTAGGGAGGAGAAGCTTCGGTCTCATCATTGTGACGAGTCCAAAGTCATCAGGGTTGAATGAGTCTGACATAGGTAAAACTTGGAATCTTTTTCATGTTTAGAGAGTTTGAAAAATACATGGAAAAGAAAACTCTAGGGGGACCCTTTTCATAAGTTTGTGTCTCTCAAGCTTGAAAAGGTAGAAACAATACTCGAGAGAATTGCTTGACCATTTTGGTCAAGGAGTACTTTTCATAAATAGTGTTTCCAATCTGAAAAAGTAGAAAACTTACTGGAGATACGATGTTTCGTAACCAAGAATGAGATCGAAATGACAAGGGCTCAACTATATTTTCATTTTTAAATGGTTGGAAAAGAGCTGAAGGAAGACCTTCGTTTTTATTCTCCTTAACAAGTCAAAAAGGGAAAAATACTCGACAATCTTTTCATCTTTTACGAGTCAAAAAAGAGCTTAAAGAGGACTCGTAAGAAATTTTTGTAGTATTCACCAAGCATGTATTGATCAGTACCCAGATCCGACACACCTATTCCTACACAGAGAAACCCAAGCATAAGACCCATTCCACAAGGATACATGATTAATGTTTTAAAACCTAAGTCAAAAATCCTAAAAACCATAACCAAAAACCGTAAAAACTATATTAAAAACCCAAAAATCTATAGTTAAAACCCTAAATTTCAAAAAAGGGCCTATAACAAGGCATATGGTAAAACCATAATTTACTTTGTTTTATTTTTAACCATGGCATAACTCCAAACAACACATACCTTGTGAATTCGGGTGTCGATTTCCAAAGCTGTGGTGATTCATTGCATTCCAAATTCTCTCCAAGTAAGTATTCTACCTTTTCCTTTGTGTTTTCAGTTCATTTTAACCGTAATTCAACATTTTGGTTAAGTTTGGGAAGAATTTTTGTTTCAAAGATTAACCTTGGTCATCTCAGATTCTCCCCTTGAGGTTGCGACAACCGCAAATTCCCAACAGGCCAAAATCGGCATCGTCACAGAAAAGTGATGTACCCTTGCGATGATCCGAGAAATTGTAAACTATCCAAATAAAACCGTCACAACTATTTTAGAAATAGTTGCGACGAGCATGGAAAACACAAAAAAATTATTTTTACACCATTGTAGCATATAAAAATGGATCAAACAATTCCTAATAAGAGGATCTTTATATGTGCAGGGTGAAAAATGGCATTTTCATGGCAAGAACGTACACATGTTGTAGATGACGAGAGAGAGGCAACTGATCCTCAATGCTTGCAGGTCCTTCAAAATTGTGGTCTTCTCAAATTCTTCCTCACGCTGCTATTAAGAGTGCAGTTAGACCTCCTATAATTCTTAATTCGATTATGGAACCCAACAGAGGGTAAATTCATCATCCGGGGGCAGGAGGCTGAGTTTGATTGCACATACATATATTTTCTTACTCGTCTATCATGACGAGAGAAGAGACCCCGCATGAGCAGTTTGCGGATATCGGAGAGTCCTTAGACATGCTAATTGCAGGAGCATGCCCAGGGGCACAAAAATCACCTACTAGCGGTAAATTACAGATTCCAACTGTGAATGACCTGTCACTATGTGTATTGTTGTTCACAATCATGAGAGCAGTTGATTCTCAGGCGCAACATGAGGCAACTAAAACACAACTGTGCTAGCGTTATATTGCGTCAATCCTACCATGTTTGATTAGGCAAAAGGAGTGTCTCTAAACATGAAGAGGCAACTGACTAAATGCCAAAGAGGCAAGAAGAAGCAGTTCAGGTACGGGTTGATTCTGATATAGCTCATGCTAGAGCGGGTGCCCATACTTCAGTTATAGGACATGCGCGTAGGGTGGCCCGGACCACGAGAGACCCAAATCACTCACTGGGCCCATGTGATGTCGCAAGGAGGCAGCGACTAGCTAGTATCCTGGGGTCCTGGCTTCATGGAGTGGTTACATCATTAGCAGGTGGTGATTGAGGATTGGCCTTATGCAGGGACATATTTCATGGGAGACCCGAACATGTTGCTTCTGCTTGGAGAGTAGTGGGATGAGAGAGGTAACATACTTGGGTTGACCACCAAACTTTTATATCTTAGTTTTTTATTGTTTTTGGATTTTAAATGTATATGACCTAATAATTATGCTCAATTTTGTAGGTTTTGGACTTGAGAGAACGGTGGGTCTCACTCCTATGGCTCGAAGGGAGAATAGAGAGCTTGTCTTGCCACCTCCAGGTGGAGACGCGGAGGAGGAGATAGCCTGGAACTTGGAGGGATTGATTGAGGGGATCCTTGATTACCGAGGGTTCAAGGAGATCCCGAGATAGTACCAACGACACACCGCAAGTGTGTCAAATAGGATTCATAGGCTACTCAGACAAGTAGTTTGGGCAGTGGTCTGCTATGGAGAGCAACACCCAAAGTAGTCTCCTAGGTTTCCTTCTCTAGAGTTTTGAGAGACATGTGTCTTGGATTGTAACCTGAACATATACATTATTTTTTGGACATATACATTATTTTTTTAGCACCATGATGCACAACACACGATATACAACTATCTATGTCTTATGATCTTTGCTTGTTATGTCTGAATGTTTGTCTATGATTTATAATTGTGCAAATGTCCACTTAATACATAATTTACTAATGCATCAGCTAATATTCATAACATCTGCATAAAATACAAAAGACACAATAAGCAATAAATCACTTAACGCAGCAAACCAAAAAGGGTTCATAGCTTGAACCATGGAGAACTATGCTTGGAGTCGATTTCATTGTTTACACAAGCTTGAAATGAGAAACTATGCTTGACTAAGGTTCACATGCCCCCAACATGATTAGCCAATCGAGGTGCATGCCCCCCAAGTGATCCATATTTAAACAAGAATGAAACAAATTATAGAGATAACCATAAACACAAAGATGTAGCGGAAATATTACTTCATTTCATTAATGTAAAATATTGAGATATGCTTACAAACAAAAAATGGAAATAAACAGCTAGGGCGATGGTAGCTTATCTCTGAGAAAAGATGTGGTAGCTACATGCCTCTGAAATATGTTACAATGAGGCTCGAAGGCCTATTTATTGTTGAGAAACAATGGAAAACCCTTCACATCCCAAAACCTAACCCTAGAAGATGAAACACCAAATTATGGGACCTGTTTGGGTAAATTGGTACATCAATTTCCCAAGGTCATAACTTTGGCACCTGATCTTCGTTTGACGTGTACAATAGCTCCTTAGAAAGATCTATCTAAGCACTACAACTTTGGGAAGGGCAACATCAATCCATGGACCCATGTTGCCCACATATTTCCCAAAAACGTCGTTTAGGGCCTCAAAATGGCTCCGGAAGTTCAAGACCCAAAAAAACTATTAAAAATAGTAAATTGTGCTACAATTACAGAAACTGAAAAACTTAAAGTTACAGTTGCGGGGGTCCAAATGGGATAGGTGGGTGGCCACCAAAATCCACCTAGATCATTCCTCCCCCGTTAGGAAGAAATGGACCCCATTACATTGAGTTCCTCCATTTGCTGAACTTGTCCTACAATCTCTGATGTGTCCAGTAATGGTGGGAAGCATGGTCGACGATGGTTCACATTGAACACTTGGTGCAGGCGAAGGAATGGAGGAATGATGTGCTCCAAAGCATTGTTCCCCACAGCCTTGGTACTACTGTAAGGACCATGTTAGAGTGGTCTGAGATTCTGATGGGTTCTGGTAAGGCATTTTTCTGTCGATGCAACCAGACTTTGTTTCCCACCTGAAACTTGTGTGGTACCCCTGTGAGTGAGGAGAAGTCGTTCCTGTGTTTTGTCATGACTGTATCCCTTTGCTGCTACTTCTTCGTGGAGGAACCGGGGGTCATGGATGTAGCAACGATCTTCCCCTTACTTTGGGAGTGAATTAGACAGGAAATGAATTTCCTAGTCTGGGAGATGAGCTTCCTGCCTTTCTTAGGAGTGATCAAAGAGGTCGCAGTAGGTGGGGCTACCTCCGGTATCCTGTATAATGAATTATTCAAAGAAATAATGACAACATGAGGCCTTGACTCATACACAGCATGTCACCTCCATAAGTATGGCTGGCCTAATAGCACATCACAAACATCTAGAGGTGTAACATCACACAATACCTCATCTATGAAGGGCTTGATGCTGTAGGGAAGGCGGCAATGCTGGTGAACTTTGAGATCTCGTCCTTCATGAAGCCACCCGATACTGTGTGGCTGTGGGTGTGGTGTAGTTGGTAGGCCCAACCACTTCATGACCTCTGCTAAAATGAGGTTCTTTTGGCTACCACTATCGACAATGAATTGCAGTGGCAAACCCTTCACCCACATCTATGAGTGGAAAAGATGTTCCCCCTCCTCTGGCTCTTCAGGCTCATTTTTCTAGATCTTGGCAGTGGCAACAATGGCACTAGGATCTGCATCAATGATCTACTTCCCTTTGCCATTCCCCTTGTCGGGTTCTGGCTTAGGGTCAGAACATGCATCTGATTCAGAAGCCTTCAACTCAGCCACCAGCGTCTGCTTGGTCCGATACTCACTTGTGTTATGAGTGGGATGCTTGTGGAACTCACAATACTTTCCTGTGTCCTTATTCAGCTTCATGGTTTTGTTCTTTTCTTGTGACTTCGACCGGTTGTCTTGGGTCACCCACCTTGGCTTTGTCCTTTGGTCTTCAGATTTGCAGATCCAAAGTCTCACTTCTTCTGTTTGAACTTTTGCTTGATTTTGACAACATATCGGTACACCGTTCCAAGTGAGGAGATGTTCAAGAACTCCATCTCTTCCAGGATGTATCTGTGTAGGCATCTATGGTATTTGAGTACCAGATGTAGCTTAGAATCCTTGATACCCAACTGTGTGCAAAGGGTATGAAAAATGTCTGTGAACTCTGGCACATCTTCGTCCCTTCCCTGTCACAACATGGTCCACTTTATGTATTTGTCCTCATAGCTTTTGACAGGGTAGTAATGCTCCTTGACGGCATCCCAGAATGAATCCCAAGTGGGTGAAGCTGAAAAGTGAGCCTGTGCTTTCATTCTTTTGCTCACAGTAGGTTTCCCGCCAGTCCTTGACATGGGGGGTTGCTTTGAGAAGAGCGAAAACAATCTTTTCCCTACCTGAAAATTCATGAATAGAAAAATACCCTTCTAGGAGATTTAACCATTTATCTATAGTATCCACATCTATTTGACCCTCAAATATGGGGATTTCAAAGTTAACTTGTACCTTAAATGGTGTGACGTTTCCAGAGTAGTTGTTGGAAGCCGATGCGTCACCTATGGGTAGTCGCTGAAGGATCTGCGCAAAGATACCCATCATCGCGTTCCTTTGCCACTCGAGGGATTCTTCAAGCAAGATTTTGATAGGATCTCCTGTGCCCTCATCTTTCTTCTCATCCTCCATGGGAGGCTGTCAGGATTTTTGAGGTTGGTCTTGCAAAGGTTCGACCAGTTCAAGCCTTAACTCCTTATATCCCCACCTCGTTCGGGACATGCAAAGAAAAACAAAGAAAAAGCAGACCGCTCTAATACCATTGATTTGGATTTAAACAAGAATGCAACAAATTATAGAGATAACCATAAACATAAAGATGCAGTAGAAATAATACTCATTTCATTAATGTAAAACACTGAGATATGCTTACAAATAGAAAATGGAAATAAACATCTAGGCGATGGTAGCTTATCTCTGAGAAGAGATGTGGTGGCTACATTCATCTCAACTATGTTACAATGAGCCTTGAAGGCCTATTTATGGTTGAGAAACAATGAAAAACCCTTCACATCCGAAAACCTAACCCTAGAAGATGAAATGCCAAATTGTGGGCCCCATTTGGATAAATTGGTACATCAATTTCTAGGGGTCGTAACTTTGGCACACGATCTCCATTTGACACGTACAATAACTAGTTAGAAAGATCTATCTGAGCACTACAACTTTGGGAAGGTCAACATCAGTTGATGGACTCACATTGCCCCCATATTTCCCAAAAAAAAGTCGTTTAAGGCCTCAAAACGGCTCCGGAAGTTCAGGACCCAAAAAAACTGCTAAAAATAGTAAATTTTGGTACAATTACGGAAACCGAAAAACTAAAAGAGATAGTTGCTAGGGTCCAAATGGGATAAGTGGGTGGCCACCAACATACACTTGGATCACCAAGCTTCATCGCATTCAACGAGGTGGATGTAATGAAGGTTCAATGACAAGACTTAAGAAAGACTCAATTGGGATTTGATGAGATCTCAATCAAAGACTCGATTGACAAAAGGGAATTGTTTCATTTTTTAATGAGGTTGACACAAGATCATGAACCGTCCTTGGAATCCTTGTTTCATTTTTTAAATGAGGTCAACACAATATCATAACTATCCTTGGACTCCTTGTTTCATTTTTTAAACGAGGTTGACAGAAGGTCAGAACTATCCTTTGACTCTTGTTCATGGGCCATATGAGAACATGGCTCCCAAGAGGTCTTCACTAGAACGAAGAACCATGCTCTCGGATGAACACATGTCATTGGGCACCAATGATAGATCGAGTTCCAATGCCCCCAATATATGATGTACGAGACCATTTGCATGATCATCAACAAAGACGAAGACAGAATGGGTAGCCACATAATTGACCTGTGGCAAGGAAGGTACTGTTGGTGAACAAGAACCAAGAGGGGATGATGGTAAGAGGCATTTGGTGACCAAATAATGACAACTGATCTATAGTCATAATTCTTCTGCCCTGTGGAAAACAAATCACAGAGAAAAGTGAAGAAACAAGAGCCCCTATGGCATAAATATAGTCACAGCCAAGGAGAAGACTGAAATCTAAGGCAACTTGGATGACCATCACGTCTATGAAGATAGTTTTGCCTCCAAAAGTAATCGAGAACTATGGAAGGATCCCCAAAGGTTGACTAGTTCCTTCATGAAAAGCCAGCAGATTCTGGGTGATAGGCACAAACTGAGGGGAACCCAAAGCTTGCTAAGTAGTGGAAGGCATGAGGCTAATTGACACACCTTCATCCAAGAGAGTGCCAGGTACTACCTTATTATAGGCATGTAGGGTAATCTGGAAAGGCACATAAGATGGAAGGCAAAATGCAGTCAAGTGACTCAGGACAAATGAAATGACTGAATTGCTTGGTGGGGTTATCATATGATTTCCCCCATGCTATACCAGAACTAAAGAAGGACTCTCTTTATCAGCAGGGATAGGAGGGTCGTTCTTCGACTCAGGAGAATCTGACGAGATAAGAATAACATGAGTAGTATGATCATAGGGCTCTTCTAGAACAGAGTGAACAATTGGTGGTGAAACCGAGTCGACACTCTTTTTGACCAATGGTTGGTCAGACACAGACACAACACAGTCAGGCTCGGGAAGAGAAGGATGGACAAGAGATGAATCCAAGTCAATCTCTTTGTCAACCGAGAGAGGTTCAGAAGAGAGCCCCTAATAACCAACTCAAAGTTGAGGTGAAGGAGCTGTAAGACTTTCCAAAACGTCGGAAGCTTTATCCATAAGTGGACAAAGGTAAAGGAGATGGTTGCCTTCACATAACCTACAGGGGAATCTAATATTCCATTTCTTCTTACCACTGCTAGTTGAGGGTGAAGGATCGACATCAGCATCAAAAGGTGATGAGGGATGAGCCAAATTGCGAGACCATACTTCTAAGATCTTAGGAATACTAGGACAATCACGAAGAAGATGGTAACCCTTACACAATTTACAAGGAAATTTAACTTTTCGTTGAGGATTATAAGGTGTTTCCACCGGAGGCATACTTGGAGTAATAGTTGCACAGGTGGCCTGTCACTTATATAACTTCTTCTTCTTCATCTTCCTCTTCTTCTTCTTAGCCTCCTTGTTACTAGATTTGGAACTTTTACTAGGCGAAGTAGGGGAGGAGGATGAAGAAACAGGGGAAGAAGGTGAAGGCTCAACTATAGAATCATCTTTTCGTGATTCAAACGAAGGAGACAGTGGAATAGGAGTCATGACGCTCAGGAACACTGAATTTGAAACCAACCAAAAAGGCAAACCGATGGTTAACCCAGGCAAAGACAACGTTCCCATATATGGAGCACCAACATTTCCGAAAGAAGGAAAAGGACCAGGACTCCCATCTGGGGGAAGACGTTGGTTAGTAGAGTCTGGAAACGTTGCCATCGGGAGCAACTTTGAGAGGAACTCTAACTATAACCAGGAATATTTCGTGGGCAATAAATTTTATGACATAGGAATGAAACTTGACCTTTTCATGTTTAAAGAGTCGAGAAAAGGACGAAAAGGTGACTCTATCGCTTTCAAATGTTTAATGAGCCTGAAAGGACAAGTGCTCAAATGATCCTTTTACTTTTAAGGAGTTGAAAAGGAATGAAAGTGACTGCTCTAGAGTACTAGACAAGAGGTTTACCAGACGAATCGCAAAACTGCATATACACCTTGGTGATCAAATGAAAGAGAAATGACCAAGGACTTTCTGTACGGCAGTCAATATTCCCAAATGTTGTGTTCGGTGCATTATGATTCATAAGGTGGCAAACTCGGCTTCCTATGGATAATAGGCTAATAACCTAGTGGGGTCTCCCGATATATACTCGACGGTATGGGGAGCACAAATCCATGCTAGTACCTATTGGATCACAAAAGGAGGAATCACCCAACCTTAGTGAAAACAATAATAAATAGGTTTAATGATGACGGAGCACATCTCTAGCCTAGACCTCTAGATAAGTGTGCGTTAAGTTCCAAAGCGTTGTTAGGTTCATTCAATAGATTTTAAGAGTTAATCTTGGATTAATTTTCGGTTTTCAGGCCTTGCCGAATGTATTTTAACAATTTCTAGGATGCAACTACAATGAGTAAAACAACATTCCTTTCGATGAACAACTACCTAAATGAGGGTAAGGAATTCATTTCCAAGCAAATGCAAACTAAGACAAGAAAATGCAAGAACAATAGTGCATGCAAGCAATCCAATCACTGAGAAACACAATGCATCAATGCACTTATCCCATAACTACTAATGAAAGATTTGAAACTTACTTCTAATTTCTCAATCATGAAAATTCAATAATGCAAATGTGCTTTCACTTTCGTATGCTCTATGAACACAATATTTTTTATTTTTGGAATTTTAATGACAAACAAACAAGTGCAATCCTAACTGATCCAAAAAAATATAATCTATGTTTGATAGTGTGGAAATCAAATCAATATGAGAAACTGGTTCAATAACCAGACACTAGAGACCGATCAGAAAGTCAAGCAATAGAACAACCTCAAACAAATCAATCAGATGCTTGTGGATGAATCTTGGATGGATGAGTAACCCAAAAAAATGACTTCTGATGAAACCTTGAAAAGAGCTAGGTCACACAGTCTAAAAACACAAGACTTACTAAATGCAACCAAGGAGAAAGTGCCTTAACCAATACAGTAAACACAAGTGTGATAAGAGACAAGAGACAGCAAGGGGCAAGTAGTGCTGGCTAATCTAGGAGGTAAGGCTATGAAAAGAAACCTTATAGGAATCATTGCAGGGGTTGTACTAGCAACCTGAGATTGAAACAAAATCATCGCAAGCACAAAGCTAGCAACTCAGCGATGTCGTCGCAGTACATCTATCTTCGGTGATGGTTCGATTTCAAGAATCATCGCAGCTGTATGATGGGATATCCACGACGTACAACTTGAACAAAGAGGACAGGTGTTGGAAATAATACTGAGAGGGGGGGGGTGAATCAGTATTATCAAATCAATTATTTTTCATTTTACGTTCAGATCATATATGCTACTTCAGTTAGATAAAACCGCGTATATATGCAACTTCAGATAAGGAAACCATCGTATACCATGCAAACTTATAATTCAGTTTATTCTACAAATGTTGATCATTAATCTGTGCATCAGAACTATGTAAACAGTAACCAGGAACAGTAAAACAGAGTATTAGACAATCACACACAGGAACACAAGTTATAAGGTGGTAACCCAATGTGGGTGAAAACCACCTGTTGCAATTCGTCTCTATCTTCTTCAATTAGAAACTTCTGTTTACAATGATTCTGCACTGGTGCAGTCCTTTACCAGTATGCAGGCTACAACCTATAGAGAGCTACAACCCTCTCTTGTTCTCTAGCTTCTCCTGGAAGGGAGCTAAAACCCCCTTAGCTCTTGTACTAGTTGAGCTACTAGTACGTAGGTGTTGACCTACTAAAGGCTTCAACCTTATTTTATCTTCCAAGGAACACGTTTCATAAATTTTCAGACTGGATCCATGAATAACATCTGCAACAATCAATCTCCTTTGAACAACCAAATATAGAATTAATCAAACACTTCTCTGACGCTGTACCCAGAACACAGTAACAGTAACATGTTGTGCCCTACAACAACCCCCCATTTCATATCATTATTTTCCCAAAAATATAATGTGAAATGGGTCCCTTTTTAATTTTAATTGGTATCAACTTAGTCTTATTCAAAAAGGTCCGAAAAATAAAATAAAGAACATTACTAAACCTTTTTGACAAACCAATCAAAAGCCTTTTATATAAATGATTAATCGTTATCATTGCGATAAAGCTCTCGCAAGATCGCATATTGCAATGACAAGGGAAACACAACTTAAGGACCCATTGGTTTTCTCCGATGCGAAATAGGCTATCGGATATCGGCAATAATAAGCTGGCGCAATAAAACTCCCTTTCGCTCCGATGCGATGCGATATCACTATCGGCAATCGGCGATCAAACCATGCATGCTTTTAAAAGTGCCCCAGTCAATACTCCCGACGCGATGCGATATCGCTATCGGCGATCGGGGATTCCAAATGGAACCAATGTAATGATTTAAGATTTCCCCGACGCCCGATTGCGATAAAGCCAAAGGCGCGTATTTCAAAGAAAATCTTAAAGCGGGTTTATTACGATTAATTCGTATTAAAAGCCTTATCTTCTGAATAGCCATTCATCTGCGCTCAACCACCAAAACATCCAAGGCACGCTTCAAATAAATCATTCGGCCAATAATCGAAATGATGGGCATTTAAAGGATTGACAGGTCTTAACGGCCATTTAATGAAACAACAAGCCTAAAATCTTTTCACAGATTGTATCCGAGGCCACCTTATGTTAATCATTCAACATGCATTTATCGATATATATCTCACTCATATTCGATTTGCGCTATCAATTTTCTGTATTACGTTCATTATCATTCCTGTGCAGAATTCCTCTGAAGTAACAGCTTCAAGCAGAATGGGGAAGAAGTCCAAGAAAACTGCAATTGCTTCCGCTTCGCCGGCCACAGGGCAACTCATCGTTGATCTAGGAACTAAAAAGAAAGGATTGATATCGGATACTACATGCCTAGGACTCGCCAGAACTACTTGGCAAGGTACCTATAATATGATTGAAGCCGAAGGGCCAATGATGACAGTAGTACAAGCCTCAACAGACAGCACTCGCAAATCTGATGCTAATCTAAAGGATTTAGCCAACTCTTTTCTTCATCGAATAGCAGCTCGGGAACAAATCCTCCCATATACAGATGTGGTGAGATGGGCAATTCAGGAAATCCCAATCACAGACAGAACCTTTAGCACTAGAGATGGGAGAGTTTTCGGCTCATTTCAAGCTGAGGATTTGAGGCAAATGTATCATTTACTGTGCCAGAGAAGAAGTATAACACGTCATTTCTGGAGAAATTCCGAGCTGAGAACAAAATTGAATCCGAACCCATTCGGGATTGGAGACAAAATCCAGCAAAACACAAGCACGAGTCTTCGGGTAAGTACTCGGTTGATTCTCTATGCTCTCCTTATTTCTATGCTAGGATAATGATGTGTAGGTTGTGGGGGTTACATGATTCTGCTAATTTTACTATAGAAATGGTTCCCCTGATGGAAGTGGCATGTAATGGTGAAATAATGGATTGGGAAACTATACTGTCCGATAAGTTAGCAACTGCAGTTCTTGATTTTAAAACCAAGTCCCGCGTCACTGAAAGGCTCATTCCCCCATTCTACTATAGCGCCTATATGCTAGACATCCTGTGTTTCAAATCTAAATTTCCTGTGCTTGGATGGAGGTGGACGTCGCAAGACCCCACACCCATTCACATATATCGTCAAAAGTTGTGGAAAACCAACTATAAGCACCATTTATACCAAATCTGCAACGGCTTCATGTTGCCCATTCATCATTCTTTTTTTAATAAGCCTGCCCCTAATATTTCCTACCAAGCAGGGATTGATTTAACATCCATAGGAAGTTGGTTCAGGGAGGAAAAGTTCACTTATATCAGAATTTTTGGCAGTCAATCCAAACCTCACGTTCTTCCTTTGTACATACCTGATAAACTGTTGGCTAGGGAGATAGCCTATCAGATTTTCTCCGATGGAGTTACTCAAACTCTAAAGAAGAATAAGAAGCAGGTCTGGCCCTCTTTTCCCTTGAGATGTGGTATCTACACTCTACATGATTTCAAACATGTAGAGAAAGAAGCTGAAAAAAAAGGCATTAACTCTGGCAACTCTCCCTAGTAGGCGATTTGATCCACGCAAAGTCACCTATAATGCACTTGAACAAGCCAAATTGACCAAGTTCGAGCATAAAGAAGATAGGTTCAAGGACTTGTTCTCACCGGCCGAGTCAATGTATCAAGTTAAATCGCTCGCTATAATTGAATACAAAGATGAAGGATTAGTTGAATTCAACAGACTTAGAGAGCAGAGGTTGCAAACTTTGCCTCTAGATCTGTTAGCGACGACTCCAACAACAGAATCAAGCGAGCCTAAGCAGCGACTTGTTAAAGAACCTCCTGTTACATCAAAGGAACAGGAAGAAGTGCATGAGAAAAGACAAGAGGAGACCCAGGCGAAAGAGCAAGAACAGAGCAGTTTAAATGTAAATGAAAATACTCAGATTGATCCGAAATTGCTCCAAGAATGGCAGCAATTCAACTCAATTATCAGCAATCTTGAATGCTCTAAGGATGACGAGACATCGAAAGAGGTCAATACATAGGAGGCGACTTCAAAGCAGGTTTCAGGTGAAACCAACGACCCACCCAAGTCAAAAGAAGTGGATCCTTTCGACCAGGTTATTTTGCAGATTGAAGAAATTCCTCCCTTAGATGTCTTCTATAACCCAAGACATAAAGCTGTGGTGAAACGATAGAGGAAGAGGAGAAGGACTGATCAACCTTCCTTATTCCCAGAACAAACAGTGATGGGCAATGTGCTTTGGAAAGAGGAATTTGACCCCTCTGATGATTTGACAAAACTATCACAATATGCTGGAGCCTATTTGGCGGCGACAATAGACAAAGCATCAGAGGTGAGAAGTTTATTGAAGACAAAAGACCAGGACATCTTTTCTCTACAAGCGCAACTATCGGAAGCACAGCAAAAGGCCGAGTAGGCAAAACAGAAATTGATAGTACAACAACAAATAAATAATCAATTGACTAAACAATTGTAGGAAGAAAAACAGAGAATTGATGACAGTGCAGTTCAAAAGTAGAAGCAACTATCTGAGGCATTGGTGCAACTAAAAGCATCAAATGAAAAAATGTTGAAGTCCAAAGATGAGCAGATTGCTCAATTATCAGCCCAGCTAGAGCAAACGAAGAAGCTTCCATAGATAAATGAATTCAAAGTAGAGGCATTTCAGATAAACAAGGGATTGGTAAATTAGATGAAGCTTTTATGTCAACAAATCGCCCAAGCGGAACCATTATGTGATTTAACCACATCAATAAGTGAGAAAGTAGAAAAGGCTAGAACAGATTTGGATCAAGATGAAGAAACATTGAACAATTTTCTTGAATGGCAAGATACCGATCAGGGACAGGAGGCTAATTTACCAAGGATTCTAGAATCGCATAAATAAATATTATTTACAGAATGGCAGTCTCAGTTAATGAAGGCAGAAAGAGCAATATCAAGATGCAAAACAACCACTAGTAATTTTGTTGAATTGGTTAATAATACTCTTTACTTGTCTAACATGATTTCTCAATGTACTCCAGGCAAATTAACAGCAGCGAAAATATTGGAGCAGTCATGTTACCCGGAGCTAGAGAAAAATGGAAGGTTAATCGCAGGAATTAACAGTTTGACATGGCACGCCTATTGGTTCTTTTTAGTCAAGCCACATAGCCAAAGAGCCGCCCTCAAATGCCTTACAGATGCGATCGGGTATATTATTCCCGATATTCATGATGCCACCTATGCCGCCCAACTCAATTCTCGCCTCAACAGACCACCCGAGGTGGAGCCAATTCTTGCGATAAGTCAGCTCAGGTTTAAAGGCAAACAACCTGAATGATGATTCATGCCGCTGACTGCCAGATCGCTACAAAGGAGATAGTTATCATCAATTGATACCAATTAAGTAGGATTTTAGTTTCATAGATATTTAGTTTAGTGTAGTATTTATAGACCCTTTCATGCATTTAGAAAGGGTCGTAAAGTTTTGTATATGACTTAAACCCTGAATTTGCACTATTGTACTTCAGGGATATTCTTTTATAAAACTGGACCAACCATTCTGATTTTGATAAGGAAACTTTTATGCAAATGTGCACTACTGTCTTTGTTTGAAAAGTATTTCTGCGTTGAAGGAAGAATTTCAAATAGCGATTGATATTGGGATTGATTAGAAACTCATACGGTACTATTATCTATGTCTGAACTCATTCTTTTTATATGAATTGTCATTCGATCGCTCTTGCTATTATCGGATATATATATGTGTTTTAACAGCATTCTTTATTCATTCCACTATTGGCTGTTTATAGTGTGCTTCTCTTCTAATCATGTATGTATCGATGATATAAATGATAAGTGCATCAATCTTATGTTAATCACTTTGTTTAACTATTTAAATGAAGTAATCTTTGAATGAATAAATATCTATGTTTATTTGATAGAGTCATCTATATGCCTGTCAATGGACAAAGATCATCAAATGCTGCATTTCCAAAGAATAATTGTTCCCGGGATTAGTATTTGTACTTTTATTTTGTTGATAGATTAAGTTATTCGCCTATCATTAGATTAGATAACCAATCATTGATCCACCCCTTTTATTCATTATTGGGAAACTAGTCCCATTATATTCAGTCGAAGCCACCATCTCAAACAGAAAAGGAGCTGTATTAAGGTCCGAGCCGGGTGGTTATCCCCCAATGTTGTTGCAGTGATTTTCGAGGCATCAACATTTCTGGCGCTAGAAGGAGGGCTTGAACCTCCACTATGAATGGTGAGTAAGCCAAAACCTACAGACCATTCACAGAGTAAATCACCCTCCACCTCTCCTCGAACCTCTCGTTTGCACTCTGAAACATCAGTATCCAGACGAGAAGAGGAAGGATCAACCACTACTGCTCAACTTCATCCTACTTCAGAACATTTAAGCCCGGAGTCCCCTGAAGTTCAATATATCATCCAGAAGCTTCAAGGCTTCTCGATTTCACCTCCTAGATCTGAAGTATCACAAGGCAGTCAGACTTCGCAATTCCACTTACCTCGTCACCTTACCAGACTTCAAAGCGAAAAACTTGGTATTGAACCACCTGAGTTTCCTTTGCCCAAAAGGGAAAGGATTAAAAAGAGCACTGAAGGTTCTGGTAGTGAAACCTTTTGTCCATCATTTTCCATTTCATCATCACCTGTGCGAAGTCAAACACCCACTTCACCATTACATATTGTTGTTCACCAAGCGACTTCACCTCCAACATCGCATTCCTTTCAGTCTTTGTTTCCACCTCCTCCCCAATCACCTGGAACACCACAGGAAATCGTTGGTACTCCCAAAATGGCTCAAAGACCATGGATAAGTCCTGGTGCAGTCACTATGCCTGCACCTTTACATCCATTACCCGATTATCCTAAGAAATGGTTACCAAAGTTCAATCCAGATGCTGGAACATTAGCTGAAGAACACATAAATAATTTCATGTTGTCAGTTAATTTGAAGGGAGTAACTGAAGAAGATGTTGTAATTAGATTGTTCCCCTACACATTACAAGGGTCAGCAGGGGCTTGGTATTTTTCCTTGCCCGCTGGATCCATTACCAGTTGGAATATCTTTCAGGAACAGTTTCTTACCAAATACGGCGATGATAGATCCTTGGCTACACTCATCAACGACCTTTCCAATCTAAGGATCGAGTCAAGAGAACCAATTAAGGAGTTTAACTCCCGATTTAACAAACTCTTGAACAAAATCCCTACTGATGATAAGCCAAGCGAACAAATTAGAAGCGAATGGTATATTACAGCCTTACCCTCAAACATAGCCATTTTTGTAGATAGGGCTAAACAACCTACATTGGTTGAAAACATGAAAGAAGCCCTCGCTGTCGAAAAACGTGTAATCTCTTTGGAAAAGAAAGCTGCTCTAGAGGAACGAAAATCCAAAAAAGTCTCTTTCAAGGATGATTCAAAGAAGAAGATCACCAAGGATCCATACGATATGGAGGGCCTTCAAAAGGTCCTCAAAACCATGTCAAATGAAATGGTTGAGATTAAGAAGCAAGTACCAGAGTCCTCAACAAAGAAACCTTACAGGAATTTTAAAAAACCTGAGTCCAAGCCTCCAAATGTTATATCCTATGCAGATTTAGATCCTGAGGAAGAAGAAGAATAAGAAACAATTACACCATCTGATGAATTAGAAGAAGAGGAAGTCGTTGAATGCCATGGAATGTGGGACTTTATACTCCCTAATTCCGATACTGAAGCTGAGCAAGAAGCCTTTCCCGTGACTACCAAGAGTAAAGCTACTCCTGAAACTGTTCAGGCCAATCCAAAGAAAAGGAGTGCTGGTACCAATACTACAAAGGAAAAGGTACCCACAAGGAAGCCAACCGCAATAGTATCTCAAAATCAACCGTCATCCTCCAATATACCTTCATCATCTAAGACGTTGGTAGTATCTGATTCAATGGACTATAATATTGTTGATGATATGAAAAAGACTAAGGCAAACATCACCATGTTTGAACTCAGTAAATTAAAACATCAACAAAAATTGCTTCTCAAAGAACTCAATGCAGTTCCTTCTTCGCCTCTTCCCAGTACTAAAGCTGCAAGCGATTCAGGACAACCACCTTCTGGTAGAGTTGAGGCAACTGATACAATTCTAATTGGAGATAGATCAAATTCCCACACTCCTCCTTTCCTCTCAACATATGAAATTTACAATCGAAATCTGCATAATTGCTTGATTGATTCTAGGGCATCCTCCAATATAATGCCAGCTTCAGTTTGTTCTAAACTGAACATAGAACCTCAGCAATCCTTAATTCACATTGTGCAGTTAGATAGAACTAAAGTTCATGTTTTAGGGGAAATAAACTCTGTTACAATCAGGTTATCGGTGGATCCACGAGTGGTGCAAAGGATTGATATCTTAATCGCCAATATACCTGAGTTCTATGGTTTAATTTTAAGCAGGGATTGGTCTAGAAAAGCTCCATGGGTATATTTCCATCGATTGGTCCCATATGTGGATCCCCTATAAGGGTAAGCCGAATCAAATAAAGATTGACCGGGAAAAACACATGACCCACACTGTTACAGAGTTCGAACAAGAAAATCAACCAGTTTCATTTAACAACAATATCTTAGGAAATTATTCTTCTGAATCATTTTTTGGCAATTATATTGCCCAGCCATCTCCTTTCTCGGTAAACAATTTCACATCACAAATTGAAAACTTTTCACAGACTGACAGGTCTAGATGTGTTAATGTTACTAAGAATTTTGTAAATAAGATTGTAGATAATTCTTTATTTTGGTCTTTATATTTCGATGGGTCCAAGTCTAGCGAAGGATCAGGAGCAGGATGCATTTTGGTTAGCCCACAAGGAGGAAAAACAATGCTGTCCTGCAGGCTAGAGTTTGAATGCACAAATAATACAACTGAATACGAAGCATTAGTCCAAGGACTATATAAAGCGATTGGCCTCAAAGTCCAATATTTGAAAGTGTTTGGAGATTCTGAGATCATCGTTAAGTAGGTAAGAAATACAATTTATTGTCTTTCAAACCATCTCAAACATTATCAGTTGCTGGTACAAGAACTCACATCCCACTTTTTAGCATTCAATATTTCTTCCATTCCCAGGTCTCAAAATTCAGCAGCCGACTTGCTAGCCAATGTCGCTTCCAAGCTCCTCCCTTCCGAAGACTATAGCGCAGATAGATTTTTAGTAGAATTGCTTTTTAGGCCATCAATTCCTGATAATGTCACTAATTGGAGGGTATTCAACCACGATGAAGACATTTTACAGTTTTTAACCTCTGAAAAATCCCATGATGATCAAATCATTGAGGAAAGCGAACATGATATTCAAATGCGAGGTAAGCATGAGGAAAATTCAATCCCAAAGCCTGTGGTGAAGCTTGAGGATCTTTACGATATTAAAGATAGGTTTAAACCTGTGACCAATACAAAGCTCTAGAGCTCTACCTTAAGGTTTGAATTGATAAACCTTGGCACTGAACAAACTCCTCAAAACATTAATTTAGGATTAGGACTTTCCGTGAAAGAAAAGGAAGAATTTATTAGACTGTTATGCAAAAATAAACATGTTTTTGCTTGGAAATATGACGATCTAAAAACATATGATACATCCATTATCTAGCATACCATTCCAATGCTTCCCAAACAGAAACCAGTTCAACAAAAGTTGAGAAAAATACTTCCAAACTTAGAGAGTCAAATAAAATAGGAACTCAATAAACTCTTGAAAGCTAAGATTATTTTTCCCGTTCGGCACTCAAACTGGGTCTCCAATATGGTGCCAATCAGAAAGAAAAATGGCGACATAAGGATTTGTATCAATTTCAGAAATTTAAATAAGGCGAGCCTAAAAGATAACTTCCCAGTACCCACTATGGAGCAGATACTTCAATGAGTGGCAGGCTCTGAGTTAATGTCCTTTTTGGAGGGTTTTTCAGGATATAATCAAATTTTGGTCCATCCTGATGATCGACTCAAAACCACATTCAGAACAAAATGGGGAACGTATACGTATCAGAAAATGCCTTTCGAACTTATTAATGCAGGGGCCACGTTTCAAAGAGCGATGGATATACCTTTTAAAGGGTTGATTAACAGAACAGTAGTCGTCTACTTAGACGATATTACTGTATTTTCTAAAAAGAGATCCAATGATTTGCATGATTTAAATCAAATCTTCCAACGCTGCAAGAGATATGGTATTTCACTCAACCCTAAAAAATCCTTCTTCGCTCTTGGTCAAGGAAATATCTTAGGCTTTATTGTTTCTAAAGATGGAATTTATATTGATCCGGACAAGATCAAAGAAATCTCTAAAATCACTTTTCCTCATAATAAAAAATCCATGCAGTCATTTTTAGGCCAAATAAATTTTGTTAAAAGGTTCGTTCCAGACTTTTCTCAAATCATTTTGCCACTTCAAACTATGATTAAGAAAAATTCAGCCTTTAAATGGGGATTGGCAGAAAAGGAAGCGTTTGATTTGATCAAACAATCAATAATCAATGCCCCTGCTTTAAATACCCCTAATTTTCTAATCATTTTACATTGTATACTATCGCATCCGATTCGTCTTATGCAGCAATACTCACACAGATCAACAATCACAATTTGGAAGCACCCATTTCATTCTATAGTTCAAATCTTCAGGGTGCTTAATTGAAATACTCCGAAGTAGAAAAACAAGCCTTTGTTGTATATAAAGCTGTCAAACATTACAGACCCTTCCTTTTAAAAGCCCATACAAAAGTTATAGTTCCTTTCCCTTCAGTAAGGCAACTGTTAATCCAAAGAGAATTGGGTGAAAAAAGGGCAAACTGGGTGACAACACTTCAAGAGTATGACTTAGAAATTAAACTAGCAAAGATTGTTAGGGGCCAAGGTTTTTGCAGGTTATTGGCAGGAGCATCTCACATTCAAGAATCAGGTGATACAGATCAAACCGAAGAGATCCAACAGATAAGTATCGCTGACTCTAAATCACAATATGCTGATTTAATCTTTTATTTGAAAAATGGATATGCACCTCCTAACCTATCTTACAAAAACAAAAGGGCCATTAGATTGAAAGCAAAAAATTTCACAATTATTGATGATGTGCTTTTTAGGCAAAACTATGATTCAATTTTATTAAGATGCCTAGAAAAACCTGAGACACAAAAGGTTTTGCAGGAATTACATGATGGACCGGTAGGAGGACACTTTAGAGCTGATACAACAGCTCACAAAATCATCCATGCGGGATATTATTGGCCCACTCTGTTTAGAGATGCTCATGAATATGTAAGGAAATGCCGAAATTGCCAAACTTCTAGTGGAAGACAAAGGAAACCAGCCTTCCCTTTGCAACCAGTCAACATTGAACAACCATTTGAGCTATGGGGATTGGACATCATTGGAGAAATTACTCCACATTCTTCCAAATAGCATAAGTATATCCTTACCACTACTGATTATTTTACCAAGTGGGTTGAAGAAATTCCTTTAAAGACAACAAATTCTGAAGCCATTATTGAATTCATAGACCAATTCATCATTACCAGGTTTGGTGTCCCAAATGCTCTTGTTTTCTATAATGCATCTTACTTCTCAGGCAATGCTATGTTTGATTTCGCAATTAAAAGAGGATTTAAATTGAAATATTCTGCTAATTATTACCCCCAGGGTAACGATTTAGCAGAATCTACAAATAAAAATCTGATTAAAATTATTAAGTGAACTATCGAACAGAATCATAAAAATTGGCACAAATCTTTAATATTTGCATTATGGGCTGATAGGATAACATAAAATGCTTCCATAGGTTCTTCTCTGTTTAATCTTGTGTATGGAAAAGAAGCAGTGCTACCAACAAATCTTGTCCTCCCTTCTCTAGCCCTAGTTCAATTTATTGAAGAAAGCCCTTCTTCTTCTTTACAACTTAGACATGACCAAATTCTAAAATTAGAAGAGGAAAGGGAAAAAGCCAAGATTATCCACGCAAAACATCAGCAGATCATCAAGTCATCATTTGATTCGGTCTCATCCAGTTCAAAACAACTTCAAGTCGGTGATTTAGTTCTAAAATGGGACAAAGCCCACGAAGATAAGGGAAAACACACCAAGTTTCAGAAGATGTGGCTTGGACCATTTCAGATCTGTGAAAAGATAGGCCATTCGAACTCCATATTACAAGATTTATCAGGGTTGAGAGATTCTCTCCCTGTTAATTGCCTTATCTTAAAGAAATTCTTCAATTAAGGAGGTAACCCCTTCTCCTTTTAATAGAATTTTGTAGTTTGTAGGAACATTAGAAAATAAAGTTGTGAGGTATCTTCCATTGACCTTTGCTATACTTAAAGAGTTGCTTAAAAAAAGTAGTGTGATATTTACTTTTAAAATAATAGAAGTCTTATCCAAAGGGATACTTTCTAGGAAATTAGATATAATTGCATTCTGAAACCACACTTCAATCTTTGTGAATGCCTCTCAAAGTTTAGAAGTATTGTAAATCATTTTAGGTTTTCAAATTGGTCACAAGAAGGTTATCAATATCAAACTAGGAACTAATCCAATTTCAACATCTTCAACTCTTACCTTGTCATCCATTTACTCTTAAGGAGAAAATTGTCTATCCCACTCACCAAAGCTTGTGATTACTCAGAGTGTAATTCTTAAAATATTGGATATAAAAGATAAGAGTTCTTATTATAAGCCTGCTTACCATGTTCATAGGGAAATAGTTTAGCCGACATTACCAACACTGCATACCAAAACAGGGTAATGGCTATAATTATAAGACAAGGGGTCTCATCACGAGCCAGCTTGTTCGGTTAAATTACTACCAGTGAATGGCATTGTCACTCAAATGGCCACCAAACCAAGGAAATGGATTTTTATCTTACAAAATAATAGAAAATAGAAAAGAAATGCAAAATGTGAAAAAACATGTTTTGAATTCATTATGTTAATCATACTCTGTGATGAATGGGACAATGGACAATGACATGGTTAAAAGGTATCCCTGTCGAAACTATGAACGTTTGCTGGCAACAGAGGCTCTACCTATGACAAAGGAGTTAATTCTAAAAGCTGATTTGGAAAGGTTTTATGTTTTATCATTATCAACCAATAGAGGCCAATTTAAAATTTAGAATGTATCTAATTTTAAACAAGAGAGGGAATTAGCAAAGAGAGTTTCATTTTTGTTTGGAATGCAAGTATACCTAGTTATATTAGAATTTTCCCCTTTGATGAAATTTCTATTTTGAAAAATTTCAAGTATTTCCATACTTTTAAAGAGATAATTGTTTCTTCCAGTGAATCGCCAATTCTTGTGCCCTACAACAACCCCCCATTTCATATCATTATTTTCCCAAAAATATAATGTGAAATGGGTCCCTTTTTAATTTTAATTGGTATCAACTTAGTCTTATTCAAAAAGGTCCGAAAAATAAAATAAAGAACATTACTAAACCTTTTTGACAAACCAATCAAAAGCCTTATATATAAATGATTAATCTTTATCATTGCGATAAAGCGATCGCAAGATTGCATATCGCAATGACAAGGGAAACACAACTTAAGGACCCATTGGTTTTCTCCGATGCGAAATAGGCTATCGGATATCAGCAATAATTAGCTAGTGCAATAAAACTCCCTTTCGCTCTGATGCAATGCGATATCGCTATCGGCAATCGGCGATCAAACCATGCATGCTTTTAAAAGTGCCCCAGTCAATACTCCCGACACGATGCGATATCGCTATCGGCGATCAGGGATTCCAAATGGAACAATGTAATGATTTAAGATTTCCCCGACACCCGAT
Source organism: Pinus taeda (assembly GCA_000404065.3). Lineage (NCBI taxonomy): Eukaryota > Viridiplantae > Streptophyta > Pinopsida > Pinales > Pinaceae > Pinus > Pinus taeda. The sequence continues at coordinate 43,350 of APFE030959627.1, forward strand.
TGCGATAAAGCCAAAAGCGCGTATTTCAAAGAAAATATTAAAGCGGGTTTATTACGATTAATTCGTATTAAAAGCCTTATCTTCTGAATAACCATTCATCCGCGCTCAACCGCCAAAACATCCAAGGCACACTTCAAATAAATCATTCGGCCAATAATTGAAATGATGGGCATTTAAAGGATTGACAGGCATTAACAGCCATTTAATGAAACAACAAGCCTAAAATCTTTTCACAGATTGTATCCGAGGCCACCTTATGTTAATCATTCACCATGCATTTATCGATATATATCTCACTCATATTCGATTTGCACTATCAATTTTCTGTATTACGCTCATTATCATTCCTGTACAGAATTCCTCCGAAGTAACAGCTTCAAGCAGGATGAGGAAGAAGTCCAAGAAAACTGCAATTGCTTCTGCTTTGCCGGCCATAGGGCAACTCATCATTGATCAAGGAACTAAAAAGAAAGGATTGATATCGGATACTACATGCCTAGGACTCGCCATAACTACTTGGCAAGGTACCTATAATTTGATTGAAGCCGAAGGGCCAATGATGACAGTAGTACAAGCCTCAGCAGACAACACTCACAAATCTGATGCTAATCTAAAGGATTTAGCCAACTCTTTTCTTCATCGGATAGCAGCTCGGGAACAAATCCTCCCATATATAGACGTGGTGAGATGGGCAATTCAGGAAATACCAATCATAGACAGAACCTTCAGCACTAGAGATGGGAGAATTTTCGGTTCCTTTCAAGATGAGGATTTGAGGCAAATGTATCATTTTCCTGTGCTAGAGAAGAAGTATAACACGCCATTTCTGGAGAAATTCCGAGCTGAGAACGAAATTGAATCCGAACCCATTCAAGATTGGAGACAAAATCCAGCAAAACACAAGCACGAGTCTTCGGGTAAGTACTCGGTTGATTCTCTATGCTCTCCTTATTGCTATGCTAATATAATGATGTGTAGGTTGTGGGGGTTACATGATTCCGCTAATTTTACTATAGAAATGGTTACCCTGATGGAAGCAGCATGTAATGGTGAAATAATGGATTGGGCAACTATACTATCCGATAAGTTAGCGACCGCAGTTCTTGATTTTAGAACCAAGTCCCGCGTCACTGAAAGGCTCATTCCCCCATTCTACTATAGCGCCTATATGCTAGACATCCTATGTTTCAAATCTGAATTTCATGTGCTTGGATGGAGGTGGACGTCGCAGGACCCCACACCCATTCACATATATCATCAAAAGTTGTGGAAAACCAACTATAAGCACCATTTATACCAAATCTGCAACGGCTTCATGTTGCCCATTCATCATTCTATTTTTAATAAGCCTGCCCCTAAGATTTCCTACCAAGTAGGGATTGATTTAACATCCATAGGAAGTTGGTTCGGGGAGGAAAAGTTCACTTATATCGATTTTGGCAGTCAAGCCAAACCTCACGTTCTTCCTTTGTACATACCTGATAAACTGCTGGCCAGGGAGAATAGCCTATCAGATTATCTCCGATGGAGTTACACAAACTCTAAAGAAGAATAAGAAGCAGGTCTGACCCTCTTTTCCCTTGAGATGTGGTATCTACACTCTACATGATTTCAAACATGCAGAGAAAAAAGCTGAAAAAATAAAGGCATTAACTCTGGCAACTCTCCCTAGTAGGTGATTTGATCCATGCAAAGTCGCCTATAATGCACTCGAACAAGCCAAATTGACCAAGTTCGAGCATAAAGAAGATAGGTTCGAGAACTTGTTCTCATCGTCCGAGTCAATGTATCAAGTTAAATCGCTCACTATAATTGAATACAAAGATGAAGGATTAGTTGAATTCAACAGACTTAGAGAGCAGAGGTTGCAAACTCTGCCTCTAGATCTGTTAGCGACGACTCCAACAACAGAATCAAGCGAGCCTGAGTAGCGACTTGTTAAAGAACCTCCTGTTACATCAAAGGAACAGGAAGAAGTGCATGAGAAAAGACAAGAGGAGACCGAGGCGAAAGAGCAAGAACAGAGCAGTTTAAATGTAAATGAAAATACTCAGATTGATCCGAAATTGCTCCAGGAATGGCAGCAATTCAATTCAATTATCGGCAATCTTGAATGCTCTAAAGATGACGAGACATCGAAAGAGGTCAATACACAGGAGGCGACTTCAAAGCAGGTTTCAGGTAAAACCAACGACCCACCCAAGTTAAAAGAAGTGGAAATAATCCCAAAGGATCCTTCCGACCAAGTTATTTTGTAGATTAAATAAATTCCTCCCTTAGACGTCTTCTATAGCCCAAGACATAAAGCTGTGGTGAGACGACAGAGGAAGAGGAGAAGGACTGATCAACCTTTCTTATTCCCAGAACAAACAGTGACGGGCAATGTGCTTTGGAAAGAGGAATTTGACCCCTCTGATGATTTGACAAAACTATCACAATATGCTGGAGCCTATTCGGCGCCGACAATAGACAAAGCATCAGAGGTGAGCAGATTATTGAAGACAAAAGACCAGGACATATTTTCTCTACAAGCGCAACTATCGGAAGCACAGCAAAAGGCCGAGCAGGCAGAACAGTAATTGGTAGTACAACAACAAATAAATAATCAATTGACTAAACAATCGCAGGAAAAAAAACAGATAATTGATGACAGCGCAGTTCAAAAGCAGAAGCAACTATCTGAGGCATTGGCGCAACTAAAAGCATCAAATGAACAAATGCTGAAGTCCAAAGATGAGCAGATTGCTCAATTATCAGCCCAGCTAGAGCAAACGAAGAAGCTTCCACAGATAAATGAATTCAAAGTAGAGGCATTTCAGATAAACAAGGGATTGGTAAATTAGATGAAGCTTTTATGTCAGCAAATTGCCCAGGCGGAACCATTATGTGATTTAACCGCATCAATAAGTGAGAAAGTAGAAAAGGCTAGAACAGATTTGGATCAAGCCGAAGAAACATTGAATAATTTTCTTGAATGGCAAGATACTGATCAGGGACAGGCGACTAATTTACCAAGGATTCTAGAATCGCATAAAGAAATATTATTTATAGAATGGCAGTCTCAGTTAATGAAGGCAGAAAGAGCAATATCAAGATGCAAAACAACCACTAGTAATTTCGTTGAATTAGTTAATAATACTCTTTACTTGTATTACATGATTTCTCAATGTACTCCAGGAAAATTAACAACAGCAAAAATATTGGAGCAGTCATGTTACCCGGAGCTAGAGAAAAATGGAAGGTTAATCGCAGGAATTAACAGTTTGACATGGGACGCCTATTGGTTCTTTTTAGTCAAGCCGCATAGCCAAAGAGCCGCCCTCAAATGCCTTACAGATTCGATCAGGTATATTATTCCCGATATTCAGGATGCCACTATGCCGCCCAACTCAATTCTCGCCTCAATAGACCACCCGAAGTGGAGCCAATGCTTGCGATAAGTTAGCTCAGGTTTAAAGGCAAACATCCTGAATGATGATTCATGCCACCGACTGCCAGATCGCTGCAAAGGAGATAGTTATCATCAATTGATACCAATTAAATTTTAGTTTCATAGATATTTATTTTAGTGTAGTATTTATAGACCCTTTCATGCATTTAGAAAGGGTCGTAAATTTTTGTATATGACTTAAACCCTGAAGTTGCACTATTGTACTTTAGGGATATTCTTTTATAAAACTGGACCAACCATTCTGATTTTGATAAGGAAACTTTTATGCAAATGTGCACTACTGTCTTTCTTTGAAAAGTATTTCTACGTTAAAGGAAGAATTTCAAATAGCGATTGATATTGGGATTGATTAGCAGCTCATATGGTACTATTATCTATGTCTAAACTCATTCTTTTTATATGAATTGTCATTTTATCGCTCTTGCTATTATCGGATATATATATATGTGTTTTAACAACATTCTTTATTCATTCCACTATTGGATGTTTATAGTGTGCTTCTCTTCTAATCATGTATGTATCGATGATATAAATGATAAGTGCAGCAATCTTATGTTAATCACTTTGTTTAACTATTTAAATGAAGTAATATTTGAATGAATAAATATCTATGTTTATTTGATAGAGTCATCTATATGCCTGTCAATAGACAAAGATCATCAAACGTTGCATTTCCAAAGAATAATTGTTCCCGGGATTAGTATTAGTTCTTTTATTTTGTTGATAGATTAAGTTATTCGCCTATCATTAGATTAGATAACCAATCGCTCACCCACCCCTTTTATTCATTATTGGGAAACTGGTCCCATTATATCCAGTCGGAGCCACCATCCCAAACAGAAAATGAGCTGTATTAAGGTCCGGACCGAGTGGTTATCCCCCAATGTTGTTGCAGCGATTTTCGAGGCATCAACATAACCATACACCAATTTTGAACCCAGATCACTACAATAATCAATAGAAGCAGCTAGAACATAAATTAGGAGACGTACGCTACTTCAATATTCAGAAACCTGCATGCATACGCTTCTGTGTTAAGATCAACCTGCGTATACGCTCTTTTGACTTATAGAAACTGCATGTATATGCATCTGTGTTAAGATAAACCTGCATATACACTCTTTTGACTTACAGAAACTGCGTGTATACGCTTCTGTGTTAAGATCAACCTGCGTATACGCCCTTTTGACTTACAGAAACTGTGTGTATACGCGCCTTCGCTTCACTGAACCTGCGTACAGATCTATAAAGATAATTTACCCCTTCAAATGTTCAGATATTAGTTAACCTAGATTATCAGATTTATAGATCAAACGGGCGCCATATATAACAGATCAAAATCATACAAAGATACTATAACTTAAGCCTTAAGATTTTGACCCATCAAGAGAACTTATCCTTTTCTTTGCGCTTAGGTTCCTCCTTCATTCAGATCCAGCTCTCCACCATGACCCCAATCACCAGTATTCTAGATCTAGCACTTTTCAGATATTCAATAATTCAGATCATACCCTTGCCTAATGATCTCCTTCCTCTTTTATAGTCTGAGGCCTTTCATAATACCACGGTCCAAAACCATAACAAATCAATACCATGGACCCAATACTTGAGATCAACACTTCGGATGAGATACCATGGTCCAGAACCATAGGTTCAAATACCAAGGACTAAATACCACATACCAAACATAATTTCTCCCACATGAACATGCATTTCCTTGCGTGAAAGTGCGTGTATACGCATATGCGACTTCCGAACGTCTAACCAGCATGTATATGCGGCTTCGTCAAGGTGAACCTGCGTATATATCTTTTTCTTCTTCCTAAGTGCCTGAATTGAGATCTGTCACCAAAGTGAGTTGCCATCAAGGACAACACCTGTGCCATAGTGCCAAACCTGTGCCATAATGCCAACAATCTCCCCCTTTAGACTTTATGGCAACCCCACGATCCTCAAAGTCATTCTCCCCCTTTGTCATCAAGGGCAAAGGGTTGTGCTCTACCTAAGTACATGCTGAAATCTCTGCTCTGCTGTGCTAAACATGCTCCCCCTGACTGTAGGCAAGATCTGCAAAAAGATGTTCTTTAAAAAAAACCATGACTTACACATCATAAATGACCTTCCTATCACCAAAAGACTCTATACATACGTCCATCACCCAACCAAATGGGGATCATTCATCCAATCAGAAATTTACATATGACAAACAATTACATTACATCATTCATCCCAGGCATAGTGGGGAAACCAAAATAGGCCATTGCATGACCTTGATAAAAAGAAAATACATGTGACATAGAGATGAAATAGCAAGACTTATGAAGGTCACTAATAACTGATATCAACAGCATCTGTCGATCACTCTTCAGATCAGCAACCATGTTTTCCTTCTGTTCTCCTTCTGCAGCTGATCCACCGAAACCTAAAACAGCTTGTCTACTCGAACCAAGAGATTCTAATGTATTGCCAACAATGCACTATCAGAAGTTTATCTGCTCCCCCTGAACCTGTGTCAGACCCATATCAGACTCTCTTCAACCAAAGTTTGTCCCCACTGATTTCTTTCAAACTACCATATACGCGATTATCTCTATATAAATCGACATATGTACGTGAATCCTGCTCAGGAAACTTGCGTACACCCACTTTTCTCTAAAACAGACAAGTTTCAACAGCAAGATGATGCATCAACTACTCCCAGCTTCTGTCTAAGGTATTCAAAATTTTCCCTGGGCAGTGGTTTGGTGAGAATATCAGCAACTTGTTCCTTAGAGGGAACATACTCCAATTTGACCTTTTGTTCCAACACTTGTTCCCAGAGAAAATGATACTTGATTGGTATGTGCTTGGTATTTGAATGCATGACTGGATTCTTTGAGATGCTGATTGCACTTGTATTATCACATAAGATGGAGATAGGTGGAGTACAATTAATTTGAAAATCCTGCAAAGTTTGCATCATCCAAAGGAGTTGAGTGAAGAGAGATGCAACAGCCACATATTCTGCTTCAGCTGTAGATAATGCAATTGAGATTTGTTTCTTGTTGAACCAAGATACTAATATGGAACCCATAAAGAATGCACCACCACTAGTGCTTTTCCTATCATCCACGCTTCCAGCCAAATCTGCATCTGTATAAGCATGAAGAGTGAGATCTGTATCTCTAGGATACCGTAGGCCATAGTTTTGAGTTCCTTGAAGATACTTTAAAATTCTCTTTACTGCTTGAAGATGAGTTTCCTTAGGATTTGCCTGAAATCTTTCAACCATTCCCACTGCATGCATGATGTCTGGTCAGGTACCTGTTAAATAGAGCAGACTTCCAATCATGGATCTATAAGTTGGTTGATGCACTGCTACTGATTCATCATTTGCACTGAGGCTGGATCCTGTAACCATAGGAGTACATACTGGTTTCGAATCTTCCATGCCATACTTCTTCAAAATCTGCTTGAGGTACTTGGTTTGAGATAAAAAGATACCACCTTTATTTTGTTGGATTTGTAATCCAAGAAAATATGTCAGTTCTCCAAGCAAGGACATTTCAAATTCTTTCCACATCACCAAGGCAAAACTTTGACTCATAGCTTCTTCATTGCTGCCAAAGATGATATCATCAACATACACAACAAGTATTAGCAATTTGTTATTTTCAATTTTTATATAAAGATTGCTATCTATTGATCCTTTTGAGAAACCTTGTTGATGAAGATATTTGTCCAGACGATAATACCAAGCCCTTGGAGCTTGTTTAAGACCATAGAGATCATTTTTCAGTCTGCATACAAGATTTGGATCATTTCCAAGAATGAAACCATCTGGCTGCTCAATGTATACTTCTTATTCTAAGTCTCCATTCAGAAAGGCTAATTTCACGTCCATTTGAAATACTTTAAACTTTTTAAAGATTGAGAGCGCAAGGAACATTCGGATGGCCTCGAGTCTTGCAATAGGAGCAAACGTTTCTTCAAAATCTATTCCTTCTTACTACACATACCCTTTACAAACAAGTCTGGCCTTATTTCTAATTACTTCCCCATTTTCATTCAACTTATTTTTGAAGACCCATTTTGTCCCTATAACATTCTTATTCTTTGGTCTAGGAACCAACTCCCAAGTGTCATTCTTTTCGATCTGCTCAAGTTCTTCATCCCATTCTTTGACCCAAAATTCATCTTTGCATGCCTCTTTCACACTTTGTGGTTCAGTAGAAGAGAGTAATGCCAAATAGCTTGAAGCTTCTGCAATTGTTCTTCTTGTTTGTACACCTGCTTCTTTCTGCCCCAAAATCTGAGATTCTAGATGATTCTTCTGAACATACCGGGATGGAGTCTTTTCTTCTATCATTGTCTGTTCCTCTGGTGCTTCATGAGGCTCTTCTTCTTCATCATTCTGTCTTTGAGGGTAGCCTTCATCTTCTTCGATATTTTCATGATTTACTTGCCTAGGAATGTATCCCTTTTCATCAATCACTACATCAATGCTGTCAACAATTCTTCCAAGTCTTTTATTGTAGCACTTATATGCTTTTCTGTGGGGAGAATAACCAAGAAGAATGCATTCATCTACTCTAGGTTCAAGTTTGCCAAGTTGCTCATCAGTATTCTTAATATAGCATTTGCTCCCAAAAATTTTGAAATGCTTTACCGAAGGAGTCTCACCATACCAGAGCTCATGAGGAGTTTGAGTGATGTTCACTTGGACATTTGTTTTGTTGAGAATAACAACCGCAGCATATGCAGCTTCACCCCATAAAGTTGCGGGGGTTTCAGACTCATCAAGCATAGCATGAGCCATTTGTTGGAATGTTCTGTTCATCCTTTCCACCACTCCATTTTGCTGAGGAGTTCTAGCTATAGAGAATTCCCTTCTTATCCCATGTTCTTCACAGAAATAAAAAAATTCATTTGAGGTAAACTCTCCACCTTTGTCGGACCTGAGACACTTAATTTTGTAACCTGATTCATTTTCAACCAAGGCTTTGAAGGATTTTAATTTTTTGAATGGTTCATCTTTGTGCTTCATAAGTCCTAACCAAACAAACCTGGAGAAATCATCAATGAATAATATCAAGTATTCCTCTCCTCGAGGTGTCCTTTTCCTAAAAGGACCACATACATCTGTATGGACTAGCTCAAGAGGCATGCTAGCTAATCCTTCCTTCTCCGGAAAGTTAGTTCTGGTTTACTTTCCAAACTGACATGATTTGCATATGGTGTTGTCTGGAATTT
>APFE030959627.1:52116-82134 GCA_000404065.3 Pinus taeda
TTGCATATGGTGTTGTCTGGAATTTTGATATCTGGAAGACCACAAACTGCCTGGTATTTGCATGCTTTCCTTATTTTTAAAAAGCTTAGATGCCCCAACCTCCGGTGCCATAACCAGTGTTCATCATCCTTGCTCAAATAACATTTTTGTTGTCCTTCTTCAAATATGTATAGATTGTTTGGAGTTCTTCTACCTTTGATCAGAGTTTCACCTGTATCAAGATCACGAACACGACATCCATTTGATCTAAATATTACCTCGGTTCCTTGATCACACATCTGGCTGACACTCAGAAGATTATGCTTCAATTCGTCAACATACAAAACATTTCCAGCTTTGACCTTTTCCTTCAACTGAGTAGTGTCTTTTCCTTTTATAGCTGCAGGAGTATCATTTCCGAAAGAAAATTTCTTTCCCTTTTCTAAAGCAAAATATGATTCAAGTTTTTCTTTATCACCTGTCATATGCTTCGAACATCCACTGTCGATGTACCATATATTTTCCTATCCCTCTGCATAAGAAGATATCCCACATCTTTCTGTTTGTGGTTCCTTTATTCTCCATGTTCTGGTGCTTGAGGGTTGTTCCTTTGTCTGCTAAAACCTACTCCTGCATTCAGAATCTTCATGACCAAAGTTATTGCAAATAGAACATTCAACTTCATTTTCAAGAGCCGAAAAATTGTTATAGGTTCCTTTTTGTAATCCCAGTCATACTTCTTTGTTTTTGAGCTTCTCTAGTCATGATTGTTTTATATGAAACACATTGAGCTACTTTGTGACCAAAGTTATGATAAGAGAAACATTGTCCATTGAAAAAGCTTCTGCGGTTATCAAATCTACCGGCCAAATGATTGTAATTTCTATTGTCATCCATCCTTGAAGCAAATTGAGAAGATTTTACCTGTGGTTGGTTGTAGCTTTTGTTCACCCTTAAGACGGATTGCCCCTGGTTTACCTGATAGTCTTTATTTGTTCTTGATGTAATTCGTCCCTGCTTTACCTGGTGATCTCCGTTGTGCTTTTGCTCCTTCCTTCTGGCTGCATCAAGGTAACTCTTTGAGGTGGATGCTTGAGATGTTTCTCCATTATACCCCAGACCTGTCTTGTTTAGCAGAGAACGCTGTACATTGATGATCTCATCCAGAGTTTCAGATCCTTTGACAAACTTAAGATTAATAGTCTTTGTTTTCTCAATTTCTTTTCTAAGGCAACTATTTCACCTTCTAACTTTTCAAGAAATTTTTCTTTTTCATCAATTTGAAATTGTAGAGTATCAATGATCATATTCTTTTCTTCTATACATGTCTTGAGTCTAGAAAATTCTTCATAAAAGCTATCCACATCTATAGCATCCATGTAATCATCATCTTCAAAGGCCATCAAAAGTTTATAGTCATTACCTCATTCATCTTCATCACTATTTGATAGACCATCACTGTCTTCATGAGTGTAGTAGCTCTTCTTATTTGCATTCTGTTTATTTTTCCATCTAATAGGTTCCTTTCCCTTGTCGATCTTATCCTTATGAGGACATTTGGCAGCATAGTGACCTACTCTTCCACAAGCAAAGCATTTGAAGGGCAACTTACCTCTGAACCGTCTAGTACCCCGTTGAAGATTTCTGAAAAAATTTGATTCTTCTTCTTCTTCTGACCCATGTCCTGATTCATAGTACTCTCCTTTGCCTGAAGCCTTGAAGGCAACTTCTCTCCTGTCAGATGGACCTCCTTTCCTCATTTCATAAGCAGTTAGAATTCCATGCAGCTGTGACATTTTAAGGTTTTGAAGATTCTCCTTTTCTTTTATTGCAGAAACCTTAGAATCAAACCTAGGGGATAAAGATCTTAGAACGTTTTCAACCACAACAGCCTCTTTTACTTCTTCACCCAAATTTTCCATACAATTAACAATCTCATCTACATGAAGAAAATAGTTAGCCACACTTCATCATTGTACATTCTGAGATTTTCATATTGAATTCTGAGGGTTTGAAGTTTTGCTCGTTTTACCTGATCATCTCCTTCATAGCTCAGAACAATCTTGTCCCATATTTCCTTCGCGGATTTATACTGCATGACTTTGACAAATTCAGACTGTGATAGACATCCCAATAGAGTATTGACAGCCTTTGCATTCGTTTCATATTTCTTCTTCTTAGCCGGATTTGTGGGAGTCGATGATAGAAAAGTATACCCTGTATCTATGATATCCCAGACTTTAGTACCCAGAGATTGAAGATAGGCAGTAACTCTAACCTTCCAGTATACGAAGTTTGTTCCATCAAAAACCGGTGGTCTAATTGATGCTTCCCTCTCGTAGTTGCTCATGATGAAAGATCTTCCTTCAAGCGATCAAGATTCTTCAGAAGGACCTGCTCTGATACCAATTGTTGGAAATAATACTAAGAGGGGGGGTGAATCAGTATTATCAAGTCAAATATTCCTTTTTCAAAAAAAAATTGTATACGCTACTTCAGTTAGTTAAACCCGTGTATATACGCAATTATACAAAAGGAAACCTGCGTATACAAAGCAAACTTTTAATTTACTTTATCTTTCTGATGATGATTGTTAATTAGTGATGCAGAATCACATAACCAGTAACCAGAGACAGTAAAACAGAGCAGAAAGACAATCACACACAAGAACACAAGATATAAGGTGGAAACCCAATGTGGGTGAAACCCACCTGCTGCAATTTGTCTCTATCTTCTTTCAAATTAGAAACTCCTTTTACAATGGTCTTGTACTGGTGCAGTCCTTTACCAGTACGCAGGCTGCAACCTGCAGAGAGCTTCAACTCTCTCTCGTTTTCCAGTCTCTCCTGGAAGGGAGCTACAACCCCCTACTTCTTTTCTTTCAAGGACCACTTTTCATAAATTTTCAAACTGGATCCATGAACATCAAATAATCATCAAGTACATGAAAATCACCCAATCTCCTTATACAATAAACCAATGAATTACCCACTCTTCAGAATGCTGTAAACAAAAAAGAATACCAAAAATCTAAACCCAGAACTCTGTTGCAATAGATAAAAGACAATCAACAATTGTTTCAAGATAAGACCGCAACTTCACCAACAGGGGCCTGCGTATATCCGCAGCTCTTCTGAGACAGAACTGCGCAGATCCGCACTGGTTGTTTTTCTGCTCTACGAACTTTTCTTCAGATCCGCACCTTCACTTCTGACTTACTGCGTAGACCCACACTGTGCCTTCTTCTCACCTGCGTAGCTCGCACTTCGCGCTTGTCTGAGCTGTGTGCGCCCCGCACTGTGCCTTCTCCTACACTACGTACCCCGCACTGTGCCTTTGACTGCGCTGTGTACCCTCGCACTGCGCCTTTGACTGCGTTGCGTACCCACGCACTGCGCCTTCGGATTGCCTGCAGACTTCTTATTAGGGCCAAATTTTCAGTACACCAATGTGCCACAGTCAGTCAGATCCATAGATCTGTTCATGCACCCGAGAGATCACGACTTCATAGATTCACCTTCAAATTTACTTTTATTTAGATCATGCATTTTACATTGACAACCCAATATTTTAGATCTTAAGATATTCAACTGGAAAGATACCATAGCCAAGTGATCTCCTTCCCTATTTATAGTCAAGCCCTTATTCATACCATGGGACAAAACCATCAATAACCAATACAAGGGATCCAAACCGGGGCTAAAATAGATCCTATAACATGGGCCAAAACCATAACATCAAAAATGGTAGGCTAAATACCATGGGCCAAACAAAAAAAACCCCATGTGAGCGCGCTTCATTGCCTTGAAGTGAGTGAACTGGGGTTCCGCACCTTCTGAACGAGTAACCTACGGGTATGACCGCACCTCCTAGACGGTGAACCTGCGGGTCCACACCTTTGAACCATTCACCTGCAAGCCTCTTAATTTCCATCATTTTGAGAGCCTGAATAGACCATTGCCACTTGAGTGAGTTGCCATCAACTACAACACCTATATCATAGAGCCATACCAGAATCATAATGCCAACACAAACTGATCTAGTTCATGAGAGAATTGCCTGATGCTTGACTGTGCAGTAACCCTCTTGACAGTTCCATGAGGATCATACTGTCTGTTAGGAATAATAGGAAAATTGAACTCTAAGATAGTGTTAATTTCACTAGATGCATGTTTGAAATTCTCTAATGTATACATACCATAAATAAAAGGAAAGGTAGGCCATACTTTCTTATTATATTCTTTCAATACTTTAGAAATGCCATTACCTATGGTTTGCTATGTTATCTCTCGAGCCAATAGTTTTTTAGGGACATACATGGGCAAGACATGGGGATTAGTAAGACTACCAAAGACCCTAATGTAGGTAAATAACTTTTCACCAAACCAGTTCCCAACTCGGAGCAAGTATGTCTCGGCTTTTGGGGAAACCTTAGGTATTCTCTTATTAAATATAATTTGATAAATATGAAACATAACACCCTCGCAGATTTTATGAAAGTGAGGATGATACTTGGAGTCCCAAAGTATATTATGGTATATATGAATAGGAGTCGAGTCCTCTAAGGTTCATTTCCATCCCATGGAACTGAAATCTGTAGTGAAGCATAGTGCATCCATTACATATGCACTCATATAGAAAGGAGGAATTATATTTTCTGAAACTGTATGCTTCTTCCTAAGATTCAGAATGTGAGGGGATAAGTTATCAGATAATATATTTCCCCATTCTAATTATATCCTTCTGAGGCAACATCAATTAGTGGAGTCCATTAATCTAGGAATTTCTGAGTATTAGGATAAGCAAAGAGTCTACATGCCATGGCAACAACTTGACAATAACGACCAGTGAGAGAGTCTACTATATATATGCCCCTTTCCTCACACTTATGCTTGTTCAGGTCTCTCCTCCATTCCTTGATGGGTTATGTTTCATGATCAATGTTCCTCATGAATTTCTCCACAAACTGTTTGTCATATTTGTGTTGAGGTGGTGGAAAATTGTACATTGCATTGAAATCACTGCCATGAAAGAGTCGATGAATGTATCATTCTTTTTCATGAATTTCCTATATGCAATGTTCAAGTTTTCCATGACCCACCGAATCATATTTGTATAGGGAAGGATTTTGGGTCAAGCAACAGTTATGTGAATAATGAATTTGTGACATCGTTGGAGGTGGTATTAGAAACTGGAGTAGAATCCTCAGCTGTAACTATTATTTGGGTGACTCTTGGTCCTTAATCTTCGAATAACCAATAGATAGATTTCCAAGAGGCACTTCTAGCATCTAAAGAATAGACAATGTCGGAAAACAACCTTGGTGTATCGAGATTTTCAACTGATGGAGCAATTAACTACTGCTGAGTAACTGGTTTCTTCTTTGCTTTAGTTGCTTAAGATTCCTTAGACATTTCTTATGAATTGCGCTTATCAGGACTGGCATGCATTGGAAAAGCACAAGACTAAACCTTAATTTCTTCACCAAAAAGACTTTAGCGCAAATAACGATTTATGTCTTAAAGGGAAAGTCATGATAAAATCAAGCTACAATGAATAAGGCTATTTAGAATTTCGAAAACCATAAATTCACCATTTTCGGATAATAAATAAAAAAAGTGAATTCACGTGGTCCTTGCACACATCAGCATATTAGAAGAATTTTATCAGACAAATCACCTGGATGCACACTAAAATTTACGATATTTGAGACTCCTGATATGTCATGTTTAAAGACATAATGGCTATAAGTGGAGGCGGGAAGACATCTCAGAAGTTTTATATTAGAAAATGGAATACCGGGGATTTAAAGAGTGAAAATCCAATATGAAAAGTATCGATATGGGAAAAGATGAGAATATCAGAGGTTTGAGATATCGAAGGGGAGCAACATCAGACATATAAGATATCAGAAGTGGGAGGCATTGGAATATTGCAATATCGAGAGTTAGGTATAGTAGAAGTGTTGAGTATTAGAGGTTTGAGATATCAAGAGTTTTGAGATGGCACAGTTAAAAAGTTATGATGTTTGGGGATTCCAATATACAAGGTGGAAGTTTGTGGGGCTGACAGTTCTTTAAAGTATTTAATTTAAAAGGAAGCTCTCACTTAACTTTGTGTTTTACATATGGGGAATGTTTGGTCGGAGAATGAATTTATGATAACTTTCCTATAAGGAAAGTTATGATATTATAATGATTCGATAGAAATAAGTCGATAATTCATTATTTTAATAAAAAAAGGCATATCAAGTTTTCATCAATTGTAACATTTGTAAGTTTGGACCTCTGATATTTGGGTTCTGATAATAGAAACTTTCACGTGAGAGATTATTTTATTAAAAATTCAAAATTGCCTTATCTTTATTAAAAACTAAAGAGCTTTAGGGTCCCAATGATTTATTATATAAATAAAATAAATTAAAAGGGGCGTTGTTGAGTACTACAACAAAAGGTTGGAAAGGTGCATTCTAATTTGGATTGTAAGGAGGATAATGTGCACCTTGCATGCCTTGTTGATATGGTTGAGGGCCTTTGGGCCTCCTTTGGCTAATGAAGTAGAGCTGTTCTGAACCACCTTCTGCCCCTTGGTATACAAATTTCAGGCCTGGAAGAGAGGGACATTTGTCTATTGCATGGTTTTCCTCATAGACAACCCAGAATTCTATGACACCCAGTAGGAACTCATTTCTAGGATGCCTCTTTGTTCATCTAGGGAAAAAGATAACTAGTTCCCTTTATGATTCCTCTTGTTTCCTTTTAATATGTATAGTGTCCATATGTAGGGAAAATGTATGCAAAATTTCACTCTTGAAATCCTCGAACATGCTTCCTATCTCATGTTTGATAGTTGATGTAGAGGGAGATGGACTAACCAAGCCTTAACTAGACCTACCCTTTTTCTTAGCAACCCTAAAGTGATTCCTGAATACTGTCTTGATGTCATTATAAGAAAATTAGTAGATGTATCTTCTAGAAATCATGTTGAGGGTCTCCATTACATGCTCCCTAATCCCTTGGAGAAGAACTAGCTTGAGTGACTCAAGGTCAAGGGTATAGTTAGCCCTCCTATGATTGAGTTAGAATCTTTCCTCATAGTCCTCTAAAGATTCATCTAGTGCTAAGTTCACCATAAATATTTCTTCCTTGGTTTCTTTGGACCTAGAGTAATCCCTATGATTTTCATTAAAGGCTTGTGAATTTGGGCCCAAGTAGTGATGTTTCATCAAGGAAAGCCCATAAACCAATGCAAAGTTGCATCTTTGAGGGTGGATGGAAACAAATTCAACTTTAGTTCACTAGAGGTATAGTCATAAGTCCTACATACAACATCAAATTCAAACATGAAGGTGTCAGGGTCCTTAGAGGTTAGGCCATGGAATTTTGGAATGGCAGTAGGGATTATATTCTTCATTCTGACCTCCTCATTGGTTTATTAGATAGGAAATATCTCATTTTGTCTATTTTAGGCCATGGTTTGGGTAGGCGAGGTGGGAAATTCTTCTCCTATGGGTACTTAAAAAATTCTAGGTTCCTCACCTAGAGGGTTTTCTAACTCCATTGTAGTCAAAGAGAGAAGTTAACAGTCACCAAAGAGGAATGATGGTTGGTTGCTTGAAGGGGTGGGGATTTTTGGTAAGAATTTCCCTTAACTATCCCTACTCCTACAAGGCATGAAAGAACGGGCCCTGTTTTTTTTCCCCATTTTTTTTTTAAGATTTCAAATCAATAGTACTGATGCAAGTAGAACAAAAGAAACAAAACCTACTTGGACACCTCCCTGAAAACGATGCCAAAAAGAGGTGAGCCCTGGTATTTCATCAAGGATGTTCCAACTCCCAATACTCTCAACTTGAATTATCAACTTGAGGTTCATACAAACTTAGAGGTGGCAATGCTATATGCACAATAGGTCAAGTTCTACTCATGTCACCCTCAATCATTAGATCAGATCAAGGCAAGTAGAGAACACTCCTTCAGATAATTTACAAAGAGAATTTCTGTGGAAAGACAAGAAAACATGCCCTAATTACAAGGAAAGGAGTATTAGCCTAATTGCAAAAAATGAAAGTACCATTCATTAAATGTAGAGACTAATTGTAATTGTAGGAAAGGAAAAGTCTACACTAGTTACAGAAATAAACCATGCTAATATAATTGAAAACTAATCAAATCAATATTTTGCTCACAGAATGGAAATAATTAATATAATTGTAAATTGTGTTAAAATGTAGCACAAAAAGTCTCAATTTGTTTTTTTCCTTAATTAAATTGAGGAAGTTAAAAATTCCATATCAGTAGACAACTTGGAGGAGTTAACTGAGGTGACATGGCACTCGTCACTCAGTTAAGAACACTTAATTTGAGTTAATGAGTTGAGGTTCAATTTAATTGGGTTGATTCCTAAAAAATAGGAGTCTAGCTCATTTAATTGAGTTAGGGACATGAAGTTCAGTTGTGTGTAGTCGGTTGCTAAATTTTAGCACCCTATGTTGAGTTAATTTCAGTTGTAGCAATTTAGTTCAATTAAATTGAGTTATGGTCAGTTAAACTAGTTCTAACTATTGGAGGAACTAGTGGAAGGTCAAGTTGTGGAAGTGGAACTTTAACCACACTGAGTGATCATCCAAAGAACTAATCAATCAGCCTAAATTAACTCATGAATGTAGATAATTTGAGTTACACAGTTGAGATGGACATTCCAAGGAAGTGGACTATTAGTTGTAGACTATTATGAAGTGTATAGATTGTGCATGTAGTCAGAGGAAGTCCCAAAAGAAATTTCACAATCCAGATGAGGGAATTTCATAGTTAATAGGGACCTAATTCCCAAGGGAACAACACAAGGAAATAGGAGCTTGGGAAGGCTTGAAATTGGCTAAGTGTTGAGCTAGGTATAGTCATTCAGGCAGAGAGATATTCTATACGCTTGCAAGGTGTGCTCAGGCTTGAGAAATCATTGTATTTTTTCTCTATTTTCTCATTAATGCAATACATATAGTAAAGGGTTTTGAGCAGTTGCTTTCCCCTAGATAGATATTTGTGCATGTGTGATGTTTACTTTTGCATGTCAATGATTCTTGTTTTAGATGGTGAATTAACTTCCATAGATTAGTAGAGTAGCTTCAAGTCTTGTGATTTAGCAAATTTCATGAGGAATTTTGAATCTAAACATTAATTTCTACATGGTATTAGAGCTAGATTTGTAGAAATTTCTACATGGTATCAAAGTGGGAATCACATTAGAACCAATACTTGAATTCCTCATGTATAGTGATCATTGAAAAACTAATGAGCTATTAGGAGGCAAATTTGTGGAGCCCTAGTTTAGTGGGTTACAAATGACCAAACCATTGATAAGAGGGAAGATCCAGAAGACCTAATGGGCAGACTTCTTAATGGATCTAGAAGATTGCTAGTGGGCATATTAGTGAGCCAATGTTCAGTCACAAAAAAGGAAGTTGTGATAATTGATATTGGCATATTGAGGAGTAGATAGATGTCCCACAAGGAGATCAAGACTCAGAGGGAGTCTAGTTTCAGATGAAGCAAAGCCATGGAAGCTAGTACTTTAGGATCTGGGGAGATTAGAATCATTATTGCAATAGTTGTAGTACTGGTGCAAAAGAAAAAACATAGAAGTGGCATCAACAATATGAATAGATCATATTTCACCATGCATGGATCTATACCTCTAGGAGTGAGGTAAGGCGATGTAGATCTTTAGTCCCAGAGTTGCAAAAATTTGGGTAAGGTCCATTAAGGGGTTCTCCTCATGGATCATTACCTTGCTATAGGGGCCGACATTTAGTAGCAGGATGATCAGTGTCAGTCGTATACTGAGGAATGCAAAGTAGTGTTGATAACAAAGCAAGAGGTTCAATAGCAGAGCCAACAACAACATAATTTTCCCAGTAGACAATTGCAGACATAATTGATTTATTGTTTTTATTTTTATGCTTCTCAGTTGTAGATTTTGTAGTAGAAACAACAATAATGAGAGGTTCTTCATGCAACACATTTCAAAGGAGTTGGATCGGGGTAGTTGAGAATCCCTTTATTGCTAAGAGGGAGTGTTGAAAATGCAACAAGAGAAGTCTCAATTTGATTTTTGCCTTAATTAAATTGAGGAAATTTGAAATTCCGTATCAAAAGACAACTTGGAGGAGTTAATTGAGGTGACATGGAACTTTTCACTCAATTAAGAACACTTAATTCGAGTTAATGAGTTTAGGTTCAATTTACTTGAGTTGATTCCTAAAAAAAAGGAGTCTAGCTCAATTAATTTGATTTAGGGACATGAAGTTCAATTATGTGCAGTGGGTTCCAAAATTCTAGGAGCCTATGTTGAGTTAATTTCAATTGTAGAAATTTAATTCAGTTAAATTGAGTTATGGCCAGTTAAACTAGTTCTAACTGTTGGAGGAACTAGTGGAAATCAAGCTGTGGATGGAAATTAAACTACACTAAGTGATCATCTGGATAACTAATCAATCAAGCTAAATTAATTTGTGCATGCAGAGAATTTGAGTTACCCATTTGAGATGGAGATCCCAAGGAAGTGTACTATCAGTTCTAGACTATTCTGAAGTATACAGATGGTGCATGTGTTGAAATGTGGCAACAAGAATATTCCAATTTTAATTTGTCCTTGAATTAAAATTGAGAATTAAAATTTGAATTCAGTCTCACTAGCTGCTTGAAAAATAATTAATTAATTCATCTTGAGTTAATTAGTTGGAGAAATTTAAGCTAGAAGTCTTTGTGAAGTCATGCAATAGTTATCCCTTAAATTAAGGAAGTTATCCCTTAATTAAGGAGATAAGGATGAGTTGTATTTGAGTTGTAATTAGTTAGCTTTCGTTAACTAAGTTAAGTCTAGTTAAATTAGTTCCAAACAATTTGAGGAACTAATTGTGAGTTCAGTTAGTTAATGCATGCATGCATCAAACTAGTGTACTCTAGATAACTGAAGATTCTCTCATCGATAACTCATGCATGTTAGTTCAGGAAAACACCCAGTTGAGATTAAAGGTAGGGATAGTGTACTATCAGTTGCAATAATTTTACTATAAGAAAATCTCTTGCATGCAAAAGGAATTCATTCCTTCAATTTGTGCAGTTTTACAGTGTGTTGGAGTAGTGTGTGAGATCAGTGTCACACAAGATTACAGTTGGATCACCCAGGGAAAACAATGCAAGGAAGTAGGAGGCTTGGAGGGGAGAGGAGAAGGCATATGAGCAGTCTATTCTGTCTATGAGTAGTGTGAGGGATTGTACTGAGAGTTGGATAGTTGTGAGAGCTAACACTGTGTGTAATCCTGAGATATTTCCACTTGTATGATAATACATATAACGAGGTTTTTAGCTGAGGCTTTCCCCAAAGTATTATTCTGTGTTTCATGTGTATTGATTCTTCTTCTCTGTTATATTTGTTCTGCTTGATCTTGCCCAAATCTATTAAGCTTCCACAAGTTTGATTGTAGAAGTAGATTAAAGTATTTCACTTTAGTTATATTGCATTATCACGTTAATCTATAGTGAGAATTTCTACATGGTATCAGAGCAAAGGTGATCAAAGTTGTGAACAGTATACTGAGAAGGGAACTTCAAAGTTTGAAGTTCTTGGTTGCAGGTACAAAATCAAATTCTTATCATACTACAAAGTTCACCAATGGCGTTCAATGGCTTGAGACTTGAGTATGCTCTGGATGGCAGCTCGAATTACATAGCATGGAAGGATCACATGGAAGTGGTATTAGAAGAAAATGGTTTGAAGGATTTCATTGATCAAGAAGTCCCCAAGCCAGTTTTAGCTAATGCACAAGAATTGGCTGAATGGAAGAAGTGTGTGGTGAAGGCAAGACAAATTCTTCTAGAGGGAGTTCGAGACCATATTGTCTCGAGTCTCCATGGGAAGGAGACTCTGTTTTCAATGTGGAAGAAATTGAAGGACCTATATTAGAATAGTAGCGACCAGAGGAAGATGGTGCTCAAGGATAAGCTTTGGAAAATCAATATGGAGAAGGGTGATACTATTTCTACATATCTGAACAAGCTCACCACCTGTAGAGATGAGCTTGGCAATGTAGGAATAACTACATCCGATGATGATATGGTGAGTCTTGCTCTCCTCGGTCTTCCAAAGAGCTAGAATAGCTATTAGGACTCTGTGAATGGAAGAGGGAAACTACAAGATTGGGAACGACTGTGGTCGGATCTGATGTAGGAGGAGCATAAGAGATGGTTCTTCATCTAATCATGATGATGAAGAAAATCTGGCCTTAGCAAGTAAGGTAAGGAAAGGGAAAGGGAAGGCTTCCCGTTCCAAATCAAGTTCTTCTCATGGAGGGAAGAAGATTGACACATCTAAATTGAGATGCTTTAATTGTCATGAGATGGGCCATTACGCAACTAATTTCCCATTAAATAAATCCAAGAAGGGATCCTCAAAAGGATTAGAAGGTGAGGCATTAGCCTCTCAGTTCGAATTGGATTTTACCATCATCACATGCATGGTTTCATTGATGGTGGGTTGTGTTTGGTATCTTCATAGTAGAGCCTCATTCCACATGATCGGTGACAAAATTTTATTGAGTACCTTGGAGGAGAAAGACCTTAAGATGCGCATAGAGATGGGTGACGATGGGAAGTACTGTGTTTTAGGAGAAGGCACGGTTTCTTTTCAAAGGGAGCATGGAGCTCCTCTCACCTTGACTGATGTAAAGTATGTGCCTGGACTGAAGAAGAACTTGGTATCAATTGCTATGTTGGAAGATAAAGGCTACGATGTTGTCTTTAGTAAAGGAAAGGTGTTCCTGAGACAAATAGCCATGGGTCAAACCAAGAGGATTGGGATTTGAGTGAAGAAACTCTATAAACTAGAGGTAGATGACTATGCTGCATTGAGTTCGAAAGAAGAATTGGTGCAAAGCCCAGACATTGGTGAGTTATGGCATAGGCAGTTGGGCCACTTGCATCATAGGGCCTTGAAGATAATGCAGCAGATCTCTATGGAACTTCACAAAGGTAAACTTGAGCAAGTGGACACATGCAAAGGTTGTACCTTGGTAAAGTACGCCAAGTCTTCCTTTCATGATCGAGACAGTCAAGCTAAAGAAATCT
The DNA here is from genome assembly GCA_000404065.3 of Pinus taeda. NCBI lineage: Eukaryota > Viridiplantae > Streptophyta > Pinopsida > Pinales > Pinaceae > Pinus > Pinus taeda. Next base: position 65,220 of record APFE030959627.1, read on the forward strand.
TAGAGTGAGTTCATACTGATTTGTGTGGACCATTCTCGACACCATCCACCGCGAAGCAAAGGTATTACGTGATTTTCATTGATGAATTTTCATGTAAATGCTGGATTTATTTCATGCAGAAGAAGGACCAAACCTTCTCAAAGTTTTGTGAGTTCAAAGCTTTGGTTGAGAAAGATTCAGGGAAGAAGATCAAAGCTTTAAAAAGTGACAATGGTGGAGAGTATGTCTCTCAAGAGTTTAAGGAATTTTTTGTAGTGGAAGGAATTAAACGGGAGTTGACAAAACCTCACAACCCACAGCAAAATGGGGTGGCTGAGAGGAAGAATAGAACGATTGTGGGGGTAGCTTAGGTGATGTTGCATGACCAAGGCCTACCACTTCATTTGTGAGTTGAGGCATGCAACACATCAGTCTATTTGCAAAATAGAAGCCTGCATCACATACTTGGGATGAAAACACCAGAGGAATATTTCTCTGGTAAGAGACAAGATGTGGGTCACTTTAGGATCTTTGGCTCATTGGTATATTGCCATGTGACCAAGGATGCCTGGAAGAAACTTAAGCCAACAACAGAGTTGGGGATACTTGTGGGGTACATTGATACACCCCACAACTATCAGGTGTACTTTCCTACTAGTTGGAGGAAAGTGGTTCGCAGAGATCTCAAGTTTGATGAGTAGAAGGCCATGCGAGTTTCCCTTGAGAGGGAGCTCCAACTATAGGTTGTGGAGGAAATGTTGGTTCCTAAGGAGGAGGAGCCTCAAACTAATGCAGAGCAACCACATACAGAGGTTCCAAGAGTGGAGACATCCACTCAAGTAGAGTCTTCCAGAGAGGGATGGAAGTACACAAGAGAAGCTGACAGATTGTTGTTGGATGTGAGAGAGAATGTGGGAGAACCATCTTCTCAGCGCAAACAGAGGAGGTCACCTAAGAGGTACATCAGATACATCGCCCTTATTGGGTAATGTATTGATACTGAGCCATCTTCCTTTGAGGAAGCAGTGCAGTAGCCGATTTGGGTTGACCCTGTGGTGGAGGAGTATGACTCCATAGTTCGGAATAGTGTTTGGGATGTGGTTCCAAAACCAGAGAACAAGTCAGTTGTGATTTCTCGTTGGCTTTACAAGGTAAAGCAAGCTGCTGAAGGTAGTGTGGAGAAACATAAGGCAAGATTTGATGCTCGTGGTTTCTCAGATGTCGAGGGGATAGACTATGATGATACTTTTTCTCTTGTAGCAAGGTACTCATCTATCAGATCGATGTTGGCACTATCAAAACAGATGGATTGGAAGATCCATCAGATGGATGTGAAGATTACATTCCTCAATGGCAAGATTGAGGAAGAGGTGTACATAGAGAAGCCGTAAGGTTTTGAGACATTCGATCGTGAGTCGCATGTGTGCCGACTCAAGAGATCTTTGTACAGGTTGAAGCAAGCACCTCATGCTTGGTACACTAGGATAGACAACTACTTCACCGGGTTGGGCTTCACAAAGAGTGAAGCGGATGCGAACCTGTACCGCATCATGGTAAAACGTAAGCAATCAATCATTGTTCTTTATGTTGATGATCTCATATTCACAGGTGGTGATCAGTTGATCATGTCTTTGCAAGGAGGACCTTGCAAGATAATTCGAGATGAAAGACATGGGCCTCATGCACTACTTCCTTGGCATGGAAGTGTGGCAGAAGGATGGGGAGTTGTTTGTGTCTCAGGGCAAGTATGCCAATGAGATACTCAGGAGATTCCACATGGAGAAGTGCAAGCCCATGCAGACTCCTCTATCAGGTAACTAGAGGAAGGAGGATGCTACTTTAGGAGAAGTAGTAGAGGCTACTGTGTATTGGCACCTTGTTAGTTCACTGATGTATTTAGTGAACACATGACTAGATTTGTGCTATGTGGTGAACTAGCTGAGTCAAGCTATGGTTTAGCATACCAAGATGTTTTTGAAGGCAACTAAGCATGTTTTGAGATGCCTTAGAGGCACATTTCAGTATGGATTATGGTATAGATGAATAGAGGGAGTGAATCTATAGGGCTTCACAGATGCAGATTGGGCAGGGAGTCCATCAGATCAGAAGAGTGCATCAGGAGGAATTTTCAACCTTGGGTCAGCTGCAGTTTCTTGGTGCAACAGGAAACAGAGGTCGGTTACACTTAGCTCAGTAGAGGCTAAATACATGGCTGCAAGTCAGGCAACATGTGAGGCCATTTGGATGCGGAAAATTCTAGTTGGATTGTTTGATTACAGGATGGATCCAACTGTGATCTATTGTGATAACCAAAGTTGTATCAAACTCTCTGAGAATCCATTATTTCATGATCAGTCCAAGCACATCGACATTTGGTATCATCATCTCAGAGACAGTGTGGCAAGGAGGATCATGTTGTTGCAGTATATTTTGACTCAGGAGCAAGACGCTGACATTTTGACTAAGGCATTATCAAAGTGTAAATTCGAGTTCCATAGAGACAGGTTCGGGGTGGAAGATAATCCCTTTCTTGTTGAGAGGGAGTGTTGAAATGTGGCAACAAGAATATTCCAATTTTAATTTTTCCTTGAAATAAAATTTGAATTTATTCTCACCAGTTGCTTGAGAAATAATTAATTAATTCATCTTGATTTAATTAGTTGGAGAAATTCAAGCTAGAAGTCTTTGTGAAGTCATGCGACAGTTATCCCTTAAATTAAGGAAGTCATCCCTTAATTAAGGAGATAAGGATGAGTTGTAATTAGTTAGCTCAGTTAATTGAGTTAAGTCCAGATAAATTAGTTCCAAATAGTTTGAGGAACTAATTGTGAGTTCAATTAGTTAATGCATGCATGCATCAAACTAGTGTGCTCAAGATAACTGAAGATTCTCTCATCGATAACTCATGCATGTCAGTTCAGAAAAAGACCCAGTTGAGATTAAGGGCAAGGACAATGTACTATCAGTTGCAAGAATTTTCCTATAAGAAAATCTCTTGCATGCAGAAGGAATTCATTCCTTGAGATTTATGAATTTTTACAGTGTGTGGGAGAAGTGTGTGAGATCAGTGTCACACAAGGTTACATTTGGATCACCCAAGGAAAACAACAAAAGGAAATAGGAGGCTTGGAGGGTAGAGGAGAAGGCATATGAGCAGTCTATTCTGTCTATGATCAATGTGAGGGATTGTACTGAGCGTTGGATAGATGCGAGAGCTAAAGCTTTGTGTAATCCTGAGATATTTCCATTTGTATGATAATACAGATAGCGAGGTTTTTAGCTGAGGATTTTCCCTGAGTATTCTTCTGTGTTTCATGTGTATTGATTCTTCTTCTCTGTTATATGTGTTCTTCTTGATCTTGCTCAAATCTATTAAGCTTCTGCAAGTTTGATTGTAGAAGTAGATTAAAGTATTTTTCTTTAGTTATATTGCATTATCGGGTTAATCTACAGTGAGAATTTCCACACGGTATCAGAGCAAAGGTGATCGAAGCTGTGAACAATATACTGAGAAGGGAAATTCAAAGTTTGAAGTTCTTGGTTGCAGGTACAAAATCAAATTCTTATCATACTTCAAAGTTCACCAATGGCATTCAATGGCTTGAGACTCGAGTATGCTCTGGATGGAAACTTGAATTACATAACATGGAAGGATCGCATGGAATTGGTATTAGAAGACAATGGTTTGAAGGATTTCATTGATCAAGAAATCCCCAAGCCAGTTTTAGCTAATGCACACGAATTAACTGAATGGAATAAGTGTGTGTCGAAGGCGAGATGGATTCTTCTGGAGGGAGTTCGAGACCATATTGTCTCGAGTCTCCATGGGAAGGAGACTCCGATTTCAATGTGGAAGACATTGAAGGACCTATTTCATAACAATAGCAACCAGAGGAAACTGGCGCTCAAGGATAAGATTTGGAAAATCAAGATGGAGAAGGGTGATACTATTTCTACATGTCTGAACAAGCTCACCACTTGCAGAGATGAGCTTGGAAATGTAGGAATAACTACAGCCAATGATGATATGGTGAGTCTTGCTCTCCTTAGTCTTCCAATGAGCTGCAATAGCTACCAGGACTTTGTGAATGGAAGAGAGAAACTGTCGGATTAGGAATGACTGTGGTTAGATCTGATGCAGGAGGAGATCATAAGGATCACAAGAGATGGTTCTTCATCTAAGAATGATGATGAAGAAAATCTGGCCTCAGCAAGTAAGGCAGGGAAAGGGAAAGGGAAGGCTTCCCATTCCAAATCGAGTTGTTCTCGTGGAGGAAAGAAGATTGACACATCTAAAGTGAGATGCTTTAATTGTCATGAGATGGGCCATTATGCAACTAATTTCCCACTAAATAAATCCAAGAAGAGATCCTCGAAAGGATTAGAAGGTGAGGCATTACCCTCTTAGTTTGAATTGGATTTTACCCTCATCGCATGCATGGTTTCATTGATGGTGGGTTGTGTTCGGTATCTTGACAGTGGAGCCTCATTCCACATGACCGACGACAAAATTTTATTCAGTACCTTGGAGGAGAACTCAAGATGTGTAGGGAGATGGGTGATGATGGGAATTACTATGTTTCAGGAGAAGACATGGTCGCTTTTCAGAGGGAGCATGGAGCTCCTCTCACCTTGATTGATGTAAAGTATGTGTTGGACTAAAGAAGAACTTGGTATCGGTTGTGATGTTGGAAGACAAAGGCTACGATGTTGTCTTTAGTAAAAGAAAGGCATTCCTAAGACACATAACCATGGGTTAGACCAAGAGAATTGGGATTCAAGTGAAGAATCTCTATAAACTAGATGTAGATGACTGTGCTGCATTGAGTTCAAAAGTAGAATTGGTGCAAATCCAAGACATTGGCGAGTTATGGCATAGGCAGTTGGGCCACTTGCATCATGGGGCCTTGAATATAATGCAACAGACCTCTACCAGACTTCCCAAAGGTAAACTTGAGAAAGTGGACACATGCAAAGGTTGTACCTTGGGAAAGTACACCAAGTCTTCCTTTCATGATCGAGACAGTCGAGTTGAAGAAATCTTAGAGTGAGTTCATACTAATTTGTGTGGACCATTCTCGACAGCATCCACCACAAAGAAAAGGTATTATGTGATTTTCATTGATGATTTTTCTCGTAAATGATGGATTTATTTCATGCAAAAGAAGGACCAAACCTTCTCAAAGTTTTGTGAGTTCAAAGCTTTGGTTGAGAAAGAGTCAGGGAAGAAGAACAAAGCCTTGAAAAGCGACAATGGTGGAGAGTATGTTTCTTAAGAGTTTAAGGACTTCTATGCAATGGAAGGAATTAAATCAGAGTTGATAACACCTCATAACCCACACTAGAATGGGGTGGCTGAGAGGAAGAAGAAAACAATTGTGGGGGAAGCTCAGGTGATGCTGCATGACCAAGGTCTACCACTTCATTTGTGGGCTGAGGCATGCAACACAACGGTCTATTTGTAGAATAGAAGCTCACATCACATACTTCGGATGAAAACACTAGAGGAAGCTTTCCTTGGGAAGAGACCAGATGTGGGTCACTTTAGGATCTTTGGCTCATCAGTATATTTCCATGTGACCAAGGATGCCCATAAGAAACTTGAGCTGACAGCTGAGTTGGGGATACTTGTGGGGTACACTGATACACCCCACAACTATTGGGTGTACTTGCCTACTAGTTGGAGGACATTAGTTCATAGAGATCTCAAGTTTGATGAGAAAAAGGAGTTTCCCTTGAGAGGGAGCATAAACTACAGTTTGTGGAGGGACTGTTGGTTCCTAAGGAGGAGGAGCCTCATACTGATGGGGAGCAGCCACATACAGAGGTTCCAGGAGTGGAGACATCCACTCAAGCATAGTCTTCCAGAGAGGGATGGAAGCGCACAAGAGAAGTTGACAGATTGTTGTTGGATGCGAGAGAGAATGTGGGAGAACCATCTTCTCAGTGCAGATAGAGGAGGTCACCTGAGAGGTACATTAGATACATGGCACTTGTTGGGGAATGTATTGAGACTGAGCTATCTTTCTTTGAGGAAGCAGTGTAGTAGCTGATTTGGGTTGATGCTATGGTGGAGGGGTATGATTCCATAGTTTGGAACATTGTTTGGGATGTGGTTCCAAGACCGAAGAACAAGTCAGTTGTGAGTTCCCATTGGATTTACAAGGTAAAGCAAGTTGCTGATGGTAGTGTGGAGAAACATAAGGCATGGTTTTTTGCCCATGGTTTCTCACAGTTCAAGCGGATCGACTATGATGAGACTTTTTCTCCTATAGAAAGGTACTCATCTATCAGATCAATGTGGGCATTATCAACACAGATGGGTTAGAAGATCCATGAGATGGATGTGAAGACTGCATTCCTCAATGGCAAGATTGAGGAAGAGGTGTATGTAGAGTAGCTGGAAGGTTTTGAGACCTTCGATAGTGAGTCACATGTGTGCTGACTCAAGAGAGCTTTGTACGGGCTGAAGCAAGCACCTCGTGCTTGGTACACCAGGATCAATAACTACTTTACTGAGTTGGGTTTCACAAAGAGTGAAGCGGATGCGAACCTGTACCACATCATGGTAAAAGGTAAGCAGTTGATCATTGTTATTTATGGTGATAATCTCATATTGACAAGTGATGATCAGTTGATCATGTCTTGTAAGGAGGACCTTGCAAGATAATTCAAGATGAAAGACCTAGGTCTCATGTACTACTTCCTTGGCATGGAAGTGTTGCAGAAGGATGGGGCGTTGTTTGTGTCTCAAGGAAAGTATGCCAATGTGTTACCGGGAATAAAGTCCACTCAGAGCTGCTATTCCCACTAAGACTGGTAGCTATCTTAGAAACAAACAAGTAAAGACTACTCTCGCTTTCCTTTATGAAAAATAGATAAGAGTGGAACAAAGGACACCAAACTTAGTCTTGCGCTTGGTTCCTTGCTTGATTCCTCTCCTTCCTAATAGATCTTTGCTGCTTCTTCTTGGTCTGCCCAGCTTCAAAGAGCACTTGTGGAATCAAAGCAACATAATACTATCGAAGAACAGAGATTTATATTCATAAATAACACAGGACCAGATATGTATTAACCACATAAATGCATATACAATCAAACATACAAGAATATGGAAGAAAACTTGAATAGCTTTATTAATATCAAGAATAGCAATAGGATTACAACCAATAGTTCTGACCTAGCATTATCCTCCAGCAAGAAAGCCCTTCTTCACCTCAAGTAAAGCTTAGATCACCCAACACTATGAAGTTTCACCAGAAAACCAACAACATTTCTCTACAAGATACAAGATTCCAGCCTTTGGATCTCTATGATGAGGGATCCATAAATAGATGATTGTAGGGGGTTGAGTCATCTTTTGGGGTCTTGATTAGTGTCCTCTCTCTGATAGTTCTTGATTCCACTTGGAGACTTATGATCTCTTACTCATCCCTGGTCGAAAACAGAGAGGCAAGTGTCAGAGGGGAAGCTTCTGGAAGATTCCATGATCTTCCACCTCGCAAACTGTCTCTGCCATTTGTCCATTCTCGCCCATCACACCCTACAGAGGGGCCATTCAGTATGCATCGCACCATTTACACTGGGAAGGTGATATGCATCGCACCCTCTGCACTGGGTATTCAGTATGGTCTATGTTTGACCATTTCTGAGCAGTTTTTAGTGGAGAACTTCTGGGAGATGATGTAATCAGCTGACCTTGTTCCTTTAGGTAGTGAAGCAAAAATTTTAGGGACTTCGGAGCCCTCAATTTATGGACATTCATGATTGGGGTTGCAGTGCCCAAAAATGTCTATAACAGTTGCCCCCTAAAGCATGAGGTCATTAATCTTTTGATGTCGGGTGAAATGCTTTACCATGAGGATTTGAAGTTTTTTCGAGCTGGGAGGCGACCTGTAATAAGATACAATACAATACATTATCTTGATAATTTTTTCATGATCTAGCTGAGGTGGGCATTCCCATGCTTAGCTTTATAAATTCATTTTCATGTACATAGGACAGACAATCATCTGTGTAGCAAACTGATGATTCGGACTCATCATCCTTTGATTTGGATGATCATCTGTTCGGCAATGATGTACATTTGATGTCTTTATATTCCTGAATATATCGTAGCTCGGATGGATGAAACTAGATCCGAGGTCTTCAAAACTCATTCAATCTTCACTCAGAGTAGAAGTCAATCCATGTGAAAAATGTTCTGGAGTCGAACATGGAAAGACATCGCCTGATTACCAGCCAATGATGTAAGTTGTTAATAGGCATGAGAGGAATCACCAATAACGACAATGACCCTCAAGGTACTACAATATAATTTGCGTGGTGTGAAAAGGACTTGGCGTCGAGCACCACGCAAAATATCTCAATCGAAGGCCATTAATGTAAACCTGTCACTAAAAGTGAGAAACTTGCCATTGAGGCATGCAAGCTTCAAAGTACTGAAAGGGTTGGTCCTAGGTCGACTTCTTGGATAATGAGCCGATTTCGACAAGAAGTGACCCGTCATAGTAGGGCCTTAATGAATCCCACATCTACGACACGGAATGAAGCAAATGATTTTGGAGGTGAAAACGATCTGATGATACAAGGTCCAGCGTGGCAGTCATGAAAGAATGGAGCATGAATGTATTTCAGCGGGTGAGACATAGGTGAATTCTCTGAGTGACTTCTCTTGAACATATCGACGACACTGACGATGGATTGGTAGCGTTAACCCCAAATATGGATGGTGTGACGGACCAATGGTGATATAACCAGTGAACGGAACAATCCAACCCGACTCGGATGCGGAGAGAAAGTGTCATGTTCAAGAGCAACTTGCTACCAATAAAAGTTTTTCAAGTTTTCTTCCCAATTTTCCTCAGTCATTGTTGACCAGCACCTCTTTTTTTTTGTCAAGCTTGAGGAGGATAACATATGCTTGTTCTATAATTCGCCCTTCAGGTGAACCTGTCGCTATATTTTAATGAGCCTAGCGATAATGAAACTCGTTCTTGTCCATTTGGACAAGTTTGTCGCTATTCGTTTTTAACGAGTTTAAAGACAAAGATAACTCGATCCTTTTCAATTTTAGAGAGTCTGAAAGGGATGGAAAGGAAACTCCAAAGATTCTTTTTCATCATATAATCCCTTAAGTCCAAAAAAGCATAAAATAATATGAAAGGGATGAATGTTCGGTAATTTTAACGAGTCGAACAAGACAAGCGCTCGATCTTTTTGTGTAATAATCCCTCAAGTCCAAAAAGATTAAAATCTAGAGGAGGGATAGCACTTCCGATGACTTTAACAAGCTGGAGAGGCTAATCGCTCAGAAATCTTTTCATATTTTACGAGTTAGTTGAAAAGAGCTTAAAGGAGACTCTTTTTTCGAGGAACGAGTGATGATTTCGGGTAGTAGTTGATTCCAGGTAATGTTTGGAATTTTCCAATCACAACAGTGTCACAAGGATGGCTAATAGAATCACTCTTTGCAGATGTTCCTCAAAAGGGTAAAAAATAATATGGAGGCGAATGATTGGCTAAAAAACAGAGTGGAGGTGATGATGAGAACACGACCAAGGCTCAAAAGCTGATGATAATGCATTCATAATGGTTATTTACCGGAAAATTGGTTCATTTTTTAATGAGCTTAAACTCTGGGGAAACATTTGCTCATTGCTTATGTTTATTTTTTAATGAGCTTGAATTCCGCGTTAATACTTCTTGTGATAAGTTTGCATGCCCCCAACATAATAACGCAAATCGAGGTACATGCCCCCCAAGCTTCATTTCATTCAACTCGGTGGTTGGAATGTAGGTTTACCTTCGAGATTTTTGAAACACTCAATTTGGAAAGGGAGTTGTTTCATTTTTTAATGAGGTTGACACAATAAAAGAACTATCCTCATGGCGACCTTCGATCACAACTGATAAGGGGTTATGAAGGAAAGATTTGGCTCCAATGCCCCCAGTACATAATGTACAACATCACTGAATTGATCATCAGATGATGTAGCTATGGTAGGGCTTGGAGGCAATGCCTTGGGATGATCCACACTATCAAAATGTTATGAGTTCTTCTTCATTTTTGTTGATGTAGAAGATCTCATGGGACAGGTATCCACTGTAGCCACTTCTGCCAGCTTACTCGGAGGCGGAAGGGAAAATGTCCCCATTAAGGAAGGGTCTTTTAGGAGGCCTACTCCGATATTTTGAAGCAATTGAGAGCTTCTGTGGATCATCGGAATGCTTCCCATAACTTGTGAACTATTGGGGAGAAATGTTTATTTGTCGCCGATTGTGATTCCTCCTTGGAAGGGAAATGCAATATTTCTGAAGTATGTCAACACAACGGTAGCCATAACATATATCCAGGGCCTTCCAAATAGGATGTTGTAATCGAGGTTTCCATCGATAACTTCAACATGAATTTCTATTGTTTTGCCCTCCAGTTCGACTTGCAAGTTACTTAAAATCCCATATGGAGTGTATGTTCGCCCATCAAATGCTTTTAACATCATTGACAATCACGACAAGGGTGGTGAGCCTAAATTTTTCCAGCAACTCATTGACATAATACATGTAGATGCCCCCTCATCAATAATTGTTCAATGAACAGTTTTGTTGAGGGCTTTCACTTGAATTAGGAAAGCTAGTTGAGCTGGTAACTGAGGGTCATATCCTTTGTGATCAAAGGCCACAAGACTGGAATCCGCTGGGTCAATCCCACCTATCGCTGACAATAAAGCCTGCTTTTGGGAGGGGCAACTTTGTAGTACCTCAAGTGTCGACATAGCGGACGACGATTGGGCCAGCTCCTCCACTATATTATAATGTTGTGCTACTCTCGCACGAGGATTAAATGTCGATTTGTGTACTAATCCCTTTGGTGGCTTTATCGTTAGCTCAGGAATGATGGGTGGCACAACTTTGGTCGAGGTTGTTGTCGAACTACCAGGTTGATCTGTAGCCTTGTTGTTCGTCATCTGTGGATTTCCATAATATTTATTCCTTGTCGATATCAAAGCATCATTCTGTTGTTTCGAAATGGACAACATAAGCACTCAGGATGGGGAAGCATTGTCGCTAGCAAATAGATTTATTCCTGGGTTCGGAAACGGATCAGTCAATACTGCTGAGGTTTTTGAATTCTTGAAGAATTTTCTAAGCTCAGCTTTATATAGACAATCTCTTGTCTGATGATCCTCATCGCATATCTGACACCCTAAAGGAGGTTTCCTTTGCCCAGAAGGGTTTGCAAAAGATTTTTTAGGAGATGACTCCTCATGTTTCTTCTTTTTCCCTTTCTTTTTCTTCTTTCCTGCTGGTTGCTTTGGTTCTTTGCCTTTGTCAATCGACATGGCATTAACCTCTGAGGCAAGAAGTTTGTCATTTGCATTTTGACTAGAAACAATACGGGCTTTCTTTGACATAGCGTTTATGGTTTCGTGCTAGTCATACCTATCACTCCATTACTGACATGAGAGTCTTTGTTTGATTTAGGAGGGGGAGGAACAGAAAAATCCGGTCTAGGAGCATCAGGGATTTTATCATAGAGCGTGCCAGACTGAGTATAGATCAAGTCTAGATATTGTGCACGAGCAATAACTTTCTCTTCAGTGACAACTCCTCCCTTGCACATCTTCTGTATGAGAATGGGGGTAACAGACTTAATAAACCATCATCCAACAACTGATCAGGAACATATTTGTACCTATTCTATGATGACGTGGCACTCAGAAATGATTATGTGAGTGGCTGTCGTTTTTGAATTGTTGGTAAGAGCTCTGTCCTGTTTCGTACCTTGCGATTTGGTGGAGGGTACTGAAAAATGGGTTAAAAAGGTTGTGAGCTTAGGGGTATGAACGTTTTTATCAAACGAAGCTCTAGGCAAATAGATATACCATTTTGCTGTTGGACCAGTTAACATTCGCTGAAAAAGGCGAAGCCTAATCAAATCATCATTGGGAGTGTTTGATCAGCACCATAGATGAAAGGTCATCACTGATTCGATGGGTCTTCACCCAGATTTCCATTAAATTTGGGAATATCTAACAAAAGTTTATGAGGAATCGTCGGCCACCAAGGGGCATAAGCAATTGGATCATTCATCAGCCGGTTTAGATCTGCTAATTCTAGAGTTGCTGCAAAGGGAAACTGTTGATTTAGGTTAGTCAAAGCAAACCCAGGATAAGATGGAATCGCCTGAGCAGTGGGTCTTTGCATACCAGCATAATGTATTTGATGCCGGTAACTTTGATAAGGTTGATGGGAATAACCATTATAGTATGGTTGTTGATAACCACTTTGGAAATATGGTTGCCCATTACTTACAAAGACTTGTTGCTCAAGTCCCTGATATGATTGTTGGAATTTTGGTTGTTGATATTGAACCAGCCATGGTTGTTGGACCGTTTGCTGTTGTCCAATACTGGATGATTGACCAGGATGAGGAGTCATAGTACCTGTTTGAGCCTGAGTCACTCTAGATAAGGAGGCACTAACCTGAGGTTGTGATTGAATCGCTGAGACAAGAGGCTGTTGTATTGCAACCTGAGAAACTTGGAGTTGACATACAACAGGTAGCGCTTGTACTTGCGATGCAATCACCATAGCAGGTATAGTGGGAATATTTGACACAGGGTGGACTGGTTGCATTGAATATAGAACCCTTGGTTACTGAGGCAGTATTGGCACCCAACCGTTGGATGTAATTCTAGTTTTACCTGAACTTTGTTGTAAACTCCCATATGGTTGTTCTTTAGGAGGGAACAATGAAAAGGCATAATACCCCCCATATGGTGGCAATCCAGTACTTAAAGGGTAGATTGGCCTTTGAAGAAACATTGGATCAATTTGTTGAGTTCCAACATTAGAAATACCAGATGAGAATCTGGATGAAGAAATGGGAACTGACCATGTCATCGAAACAGTCCCTGATTGGACTCCAGCTTGTTGTTGATAACTTGCCAGGACAGATGGTACACCAGCGAACATTGTTGGAGTAGCAGCAAGAGGTTCTGTTGTTGCTGCATTAGATGACATAGTCCTGGATGTCGATGGTTGTTCAGACATATTTAGTCTATCCAAAAGATTTCCTAGTGATTCTACAGGAACTTGCGATGAAGGGAGACTAATTTCTAAGACCAATGAGGGAACAGTGACATTATTTCGATTAAAATAAATTTTAGACACTTTGACACAACTTGTTTTTTCAATTTTTAAGAGTCGAGAAAAAGTAAAAGATGACTCTAGTCGCCTTCGATTTTTAATGAGCCTGAAGTGACAAGTGCTCAGATGGACCTTTTCTTTTAAGGAGTCTGAAAAGGAACGAAAGAGACTTCTCTGGAAATCTAGGTAGAGGGGATTACCAAACCAATCGCAAAACTATAGGATACTTTTTACGGTACAACAGTCAATCTTCCCGAATGTTGTGTTCAGTGCATTGCGATTGATAGGGTGGTAGACAAGGCTTCCTAAGGATAAAGGATATAGACTATTGTGGTCTCCCAATATATACTCGACTGTACATGGGAGCACAAGTCCGTACTGGCACTTGTTGTCTCAGAGTGGAGGAATCACCCAACCAACAATGAAAACAACAGTTACCAGGTTTTACGATGCCGTAATACGTCTCTAGCCTAGACTTCTAGATGTTGTGCGTTAGGTTCCAAAGCATTTTTAGATTCATTAAATTTATTTTATAGTTGATCTTGTTTAAAAATTTTCCTTCCAGGTTCATCGTGTGATGTGTATACAATTCCTAAAATGCAATCTAAGATGATAAACAATTGTTTAATCTTCTTTTGGCTATGAAAATCCTAGCTACTAAGGAAAGAAAATTAATAGTCTTTCAACAAAGAGCACATAACACACACTAAATGCATTGTCCTAAATCGAACCAAGTAGTCTAATTACGAATGCACATGCATGTATTTGTTTTTAGCCTTCTTAATATATGAATGATGATAAGAAAGCTAAATGAAAATCTGAATTATTTTCAAAGCGACAATACTTAACAAATTTCTTTTCAAAATGAAGTGAAGATAAGGGCGACACTTTGCGATTTCAAAATGAAAATTGTTTTTTGACACTTTAAAATCTACTAATTCAAATCATATACAAGAGTAACAGTACAATCCACTACCAAGAACAATGGGATTCTCTTCTATGGCTGAAAACGACACTTGCGACACTTTCAGATTAAGAAATGACAGTTCGACCACACTACTTCTTTGCAAAAGAGAACTGAAAATGGCGCACAATACATAAAAACAATTACAGTTCTTTACACAATAGAGGCGGATAGATGGAAGAGAAGGGGGTTTTCATAGAGATATACTGACCACAGACAACAAAACTCATGAATAGAACTGAAAAGAGTGAAGAAAAACCAAAGTCTGAAGGTAAAACTAACCTTCCCTGACCATCACACCTGTCACACAGGGAATCCAGTATGCAGCGCACCTACAGCACACGGGAAGTGCGATGCATATAGACTACCCTGAAGGGAGAGTGCGATGGTACCAGTGCAAGACTTTTAACCAGTTTTTGCTCACAATTTGCAATTTAGTTAAGGGATTTAGGCCGAGTAAGTGATGTTCAGTAAATGTAAATCACAGGGGTTGATCTAAGGAGGTTACTAGAGCCACCACTTAGGGATATTAGAACATTTGCAGATTGATTGTTCAATTTATAAACAAAACCCGGAGATAGACTGAAGCAGCATTGATCTACTTTTCATTTGTATAAAAAATGCAATTCGAAGGCTAGCTGGCTTGACTTCAGGCTCCATCTGTAAGTTTATAAAACAAACAAAGATAGACTAACAAACAATCTATTCGCTCCCTAGTGGAGTCGCCATTTTGTTACTGGGAATAGTGTGCACTCGGAGCTGCTATTCCCACTAAGACTAGTAGCTATCTTAGAAACAAAAAAGTAAAGACTACTTTCATTTTCCTTTATGAAAATAGATAAGAGTTGAACAAAGGACACCAACCTTAGTCTTGCGCTTGGTTCCTTACTTGATTCCTCTCTTTCCTAATAGATCTTTGCCACTTCTTCTTCGTTTGCCCAGCTTCAAAGAGCACCTATGGAATCAAAACAACATACTACTATCGAAGATCTATATTCATAGATAACATAGGACCAGATATGTATTAACCATACAAACGCATATACAATCAAACATACAAGAATATGGACGAAACTTGAATAGCTTTATTAATATCAAGAAAAGCAAGAGGATTACAACCAATTGTTCTGACCCAGCATCATCCTCCAACAAGAAAGCCCTTCTTCACCTCAAGTAAAGCTTAGATCACCCAACACTATGAAGTTTCACCAGAAAACCAACAACAATTCTCTACAAGATATAAGATTCCAGCCTCTGGATCTCTGTGATGAGGGATCCATATATAAATGATTGTAGGGGGGTGAGTCATCTTCTAGGGTATTGATTAGTGTCCCCTCTCTGATAGTTCTTGATTCCACTTGAAGACTGATGATCTCTTACTCATCCCTGGTCGAAAACAGAGAGGCAAGTGTCAGAGGGGAAGCTTCTGGAAGATTCCATGATCTTCCACCTCGCAAAATGTCTCTGCCATTTGTCCATTCTTGCCCATCACACCCTACAAAGGGGCCATTCAGTATGCATCGCACCATTTACACTGGGAAGGTGATATGCATCACACCCTCTGCACTGGGTATTCAGTATGGTCCAGTTTTGACCATTTCTGAGCAGTTTTTAGTGGAGAACTTCTGGGAGATGATGTAATCAGCTGACCTTGTTCCTTTAAGTAGTGGAGCAACACTTTTAGGGACTTAGGAGCCCTCAGTTTATGGACATTTATGATTGGGGTTGCAGTGCCCAAAAATGTCTATAACAGCCTACCAAGCCAACTCTGAACCCAAAAAACAGACAGGCTCAACAAGTGTATAGTGGGGAACCATCATGCCCAATTTATGCTATGGAGATTTAAGAAATTAACTTGTGATCTGGGAAATTTCTCCCAGATGGCGAGCCTCCACCCAAGAAGGTTGAAGAAGATAAAAAGGAAAGCAAACTTAAAGTAGATCCACCCTTTCCTAAGAGACTATCAATGACAATCCAACCTACCCAAGAAGAGGTTGAACTCCTGGGAGGATTGAAACACCTATGTGTGAAGATACCACTTCTCCAAGCCATAAAAGATGTGCCTATCTATAATAGGTTGATCAAAGAGAAGTTCTTTAGGCATCCAGGAAGGCACAAGAGAGATGCCCCAACCATCAATGTCATGGGACAACTGTCTGACCTGATGTTGGGGAAAATAATCTGTTCAAAATATTGTAGGTTTTAACCCTGTACAGAAATTACCTGCATACGAATTCTAAAACAAAGAAAATAAACAATGCGAGAGCATAACACATAAAACACATATACACAGAGATTTCCCACTGGATCCCAAACCTGAGACTACCAGCTTGATTTTTCATTATGTTCCTTTCAATGTTACAATACATATTTATACATGCCAAAGCATCTAATACCATGGACCGAAAAACCATCGCGTCCAAAACCAAGGACCGAAAACCATCGCGTCCAAAAAACATGTGCGAAAATCATGCACAAAACCATAGGTGGGTCCGCCCAACCTAACATAGGGTCCAAAACCAAAATTTTCAAACCCCGGACCCCATAAAGTGCGGTTACGGGTACCCCTCAAACCCCCTGTTAACTATGTGGAAAGAATATAACACAACCCAACAATCTACCACTTGTTGTTTTCTTTCCATAGGGGGCCACAGGAGAGCTGAGTCATTTTTCCAGTCCTAAAACACCCATTGTTTCTCTACACCAAGAGAACTTCTCAGAGCTAACAGATTTTGTCAATGCATCTGCAGTATTCTTCAAAGTGTCCAACTTTACCAGCAACACCTTTTTTTCTTCTATCATATCCCTCACAAAGTGATA
>APFE030959632.1:0-14038 GCA_000404065.3 Pinus taeda
ATATTCTAAAATGTTGGCTATCCATTTACCTCTTTTGCCTTCAATTCCTTCTTGAGTAAGAATGTCTTTAACCACTGCATTAGGAACATAGACAATTATATGAGAGTACAAAATGTAGACTCCGAAATCTTTGATGGCTTTTACTAGGGCATATGCTTGTTTTTCCATGATTTGATATTTTAAGGGAGCATCTCTAAGTGCTTTGCTGAAAAAGGCAATGGGTTTCTCATGTCCTGAATCATCTTTTTGCAATAGGACAACAGTAATTGTATGCTCAGAGGCAAAGGAAAAGATCATAAAATCTTTATCAAACCTAGGACTTGTAAGGACAGGAGTTTTTGTCAAAGCAATCTTGATTCCCTCAAAGGTTTGCTTGGCTTCTATCTTCCATTTGACTTTAGAATCTTTCTTGAGCATATTATTCCGTAATCTTATCAGCTCGGCCAAGTTGGGAATGAATCTTCTTAGGAAATTGATCTTGCCTAAAAAAGCTTGTAATTATTTGATGTTTCTTAGATGAGGGACTTGGAGGATAGCTCGAATTCTGTCCGGGTCTATTCTTATTCCATCTCTTGAAATGATATGACCTAGGAGCTTGCCTTCTTCTAGGCCAAACAGGGATTTCTTTGGGTTTAAGGATATGCCATATTTTCTGCAAATTAGGAACACTTGTCTTAGATGTTTTAAATGTTCTTGGTCTGATTTTGAGAAAGCAGTGAGATCATCAAGGTATATGACTAAAAAATCATGGATCTCCTTTGCAAAGGCTATGTCCATTGCCCTCTAAAATGTGGCTCCTGCATTCTTGAGTCCAAAAGGCATTTTGACATATTTGAAAGTTCCCCACGGTGTTGTAAAGGCTGTTTTGTCTTGATCATCTAGGTGAAATAAGATCTGATTGAATCCTGAGAAGCCATCTAACAAGGAAATCCTTGAAGCTCCTACTACCCTTTGTAGGATATGATCCATTTTTGGTAAGGGGTAGTGGTCTTTGAGAGAGACTTTGTTCAAATTTCTCAAGTCAACACAAAGTCTTATCTCTCCAGTTTTCTTTCTAGCGGGTACTAGATTTGAAATCCATTCATAAAATCTGATAGGTGCAATGATTCCAGCTTCAAACATTCGTTTAACTTCTTTTTCCATCAGGGGAAGGAGGACTGGATTAATCCTCCTCAGCTTTTGTTTAAAAGGTTTCTGATTTTCTTACAAGGGTATAGTATGTTGGATGACTGAAGTATCACAAGACATGAGATCCTCATAGCTCCAAGCAAACACATCTTGGAAATCTTTAAACAACTCAATGTATTTCAGTTTTTTGTCAGGAGGTATTGTTTTAGAAATTTTTATCATTTTAGGATTTTCTATGGTCCCAATGTTACATTCCTCAATTTCTGCATTTAAGGGTTGCATTTTTGGCTTTCTAGGAATGTCATTTGAATCAAAAATATCTTCTAAGGGAGTTAAACCTGTGGGCAGGAAATTATCACTTAGTTCGATTACTTCAGATTATTCCTCAATCATTTCACAAAAATCTGTTTGTTTTAGTTTTTGTAAGTTTGCACAGTCAAAGATTGTTGGATGCAAAATCAGATTTGCTGTTTGCACTGATATACCTGGCTCAACTTTGTCAACCTGTTGTTGATCATCAATAGTGCTTGTGTCTATATTTATATTTGAGAATTCTTCTTTCATTGTCAAGAAATTATTTATTTGGCTGTCATTCTCAAATACTTGTCAATTCGTTACATTATCTGGGACAGCAGGCCTATGTTTGATCTCAGCAGTGAAGTGGTGATTGGGCTCAAAAGGAAGTTTACAAGTGCTGGCAAAAGTTTCCAAACTATGGGCGTGTAGGTTATGACTTCTTGGAATTTTAGTGAGCTGAAATTCTAAGAAACTGTTAAGTAATTCAGTTGCAGCCCCCCTGTAAGACCTTAGCCTGATGTCATTTGTAACAAAATTTCCCTTCATCTATTGTATAATCAAATCCGAGTCCCCTAGAATTGAAATCTTAGTCACCCCTAGACTTCTAATTTGTTTGAGACCCAATAGGAGGGCTTCATATTCAGCCATGTTGTTTGTACATCCGAAATTTAGCCTATATGCATGACCTTGAGCATGGTCATTCTGCATGTTGTGTATCCAAACACCTGCCCCTGCTCCTGATTTGTTTACTGACCCATCAAACTCTAAGTACCATAAGATTTCTTGGTCATGGCTAGCCTTAATAGTTTTGCAAGCTTGTTCAGTAGGCAGGTTTGGCTTTTGTAACTCATGTGATATGTCATTTTGCTTTGTTGAATCAATCACATCAAAACCTGTTTTATCTAAAGCACTTGATTGTTCATTCATGCTTGCTGTTTGTGTTGTTTTAAGGAGTTTGACATCAGTTTTGGGACATATGTAAGCATTGTATAAGATAAATGAATCCATGTCAGAGTGAATGGAATAGATGGGGAAATTTTGGGGCTTTTCTTAACTGCTAACCACATATTTCATCAATGTTTCTCGGTATAATCTCTTTGGCTGGCCAAAGGCTGAAATTGTGGCATAGGACATGTCCAGCTGCAAAGATCGTTCGAGTTTGGCACCACAAGATCTGGACAAAAGCATACCATACTTAGGTGGAATGTCAGCTACCACCACATCCATCAAGATTGTCTTAGCTGGATATTGGACTAAAGAAACACAAAGATCTTTGATTAGGCCTAGGCACCTGACCTGACTGGAATCAAATGAGAACAAGTCCTTATAGGGCCTTGTGATTTCAAGATCTAGCTTTTCCATCACAGACTTAGGCATCAGATTATGGGAAGTGCCTGAGTCAAACATTGCATTATGTAACACTTTATCATGAATATTTAAGCTCGCATAGAATGGGGGAACCCCTCCATCTATTGATTTACCATTGACTTCTGGACCAAAAATCAGTTCTGGTTTATCATCCAAAACATTGACTGCATCCCTATTCTCTGATATTTGCAGTGACCTATTGATTTGTTGTCTATAAACTTCATGTTTGGCCAATTCAGAGAGGGGAATGGCAATTTTCAGCTTGCCAATTTCTGTTTCTAAGTTAAAAGGTTTTTCTATCTGATTCTTTACATTTAGGGCAGCAAGCTTCTCTTTTTCAGCTGGGCTTTCTTTGACTTTCCCTCCGTTATGGGTACTATTATCAGGTACATCTGATTTGTCATTGCTTTCTGGAGGGTTATTTAAATCTTCTGTTGGAGAATGGGATGTGAATGAATGGTTTCTTGTAGGCTGTAAGTCTGATATATCCTCCACAATGACTTCCCTTTTGAGGGTTGTATTAGAGGATTCTGTTGGGACAGCTTTATCCCTTGATTTCTTCAGCTGTTTAGCATCTTTCACCTTGGTAGTTTCAGGCACATCTATGGTTCTGCTTCTTAATTTGTATTGTTTGTGAACCTCATATGTTGTTGTATCATAGCCTTCTCTAAAATCAAATGACTCTCCAGATTTAGTTTGAAATTGATTGAATTCATGGGCCTCTTGGTTATTTTGAGTTAGGAAAACTTGTTGTTCATTGTCTAGGCCCATTAAGTTAATGTGAGGTCCTCTGTGGGTTCACTTGAGGTTGAGGCCTCCACAGAATTCTCTTGAAATGGAGGTCTGATATTCTGATCAGGTCCAATCCTTCCAGTAGTAGGGTTTTGGCCTTTTCTAAAGTTTGGAGTTCTAGTTGAGTTACTTGGTTGCCCTTCCCAGGATGATTTTCTTTCAATGGTCTCTACCCTATCTCCTAATCTGTCCATTCCTTTGATGATTACATCAAGTTTTTGCTGAAATGATGAAGGTTCTTCTTTGAATGTTGTTCTTCTTTCAGTTCTAGCCCTGTTTCGTTTAGCAATCAAATTTGCCTCTACACTAACAGTTACATTCTGCATGTCTGCTAGGCTTGGAGGGGCTCTTTCCCTTAGCTGATATGTCATGTCTGAGTCAAATCCATCAGGGAATTTGATCAAGGCTAAGTCAGGTGGGGGTCTAAGGTTCTGAGGGATAGCATTGTATGCATTGTTAAATCTAGCACAATAATCTTGGACAGTCTCTTGTGGACCCCTTTTTAAATTGTCATATTCAGTTAAAATATGTAAAGGGTCTTTCTTCTTTTCCCATCTGTTTAAAAAGACTTGATATAGGGCCTCGGGATCAGGTATGGAATTTGCAGTAAGGGACCTAAACCAGGTCCTTACATCACCAGTTAGACTTTGAACAAAGATCTTCATCCTTACTCCATCATCATCAATTTCATAGTTTTCAAAATAGTCCTGCATCTTCTTGGTGTGCATTTGGGCTGTATAGGAACCAGCACCATCAAAATAAGTGATCTTACTTTGATAATCCTGAGGCATCACCCCTGGATTTGCAAGTAGCTGTAAAGGAGCATAACGATTTGCCATAGTTACAGGGATAAATGGGACAACAGGAAGAAATAGGACAGCCGGAACAACAGGGACGATGGTAGATATATGTGTAGTAGATGGGGGAGTAGAGAATGGGCTTTGAGAGGTGGATGAAGAACTAGTAGAAGTGGGAGTAATATGAGGACGAAATGAAACTTTAGCAGGGGTTGGAATATAGCTTTGCTGAACTGCTTCAGGACTTGAATCAGCAAAGTCTTCTTGTTGCTCTTGTTTCCTAAGGATCTTAGGAATTAAATTAGGATTTTCAATAGCAACTGGAGGATTTGGGTCAGGGTTTGAAATTGTGTAACGGATTTTCTTCTTTGGAGCCAGCTTCTAGATTTGTTTTTGGTGTTTTTCTGAGAATGTTTTTAATCACAGCTTTAGACAATACTTCATAGGAGATTCTTTCGAAACATAGGAAGCTTGAAATCTCCTTTGACTATGTTGAAACAAGGAAACTGATTTTGTTCCCCAGCGGAGTTGCCAATGATGTTGTCACTCAGGTTGTTCCCTGCTTCCTTTAGGGAATACAGCCGAGGTAACCACTAACCAGTCTTTTATCTGCAGGTCCTAGCCTACCTGCAACCAGAGAGGGCACTCTCTTCGTAATTTAGCTTTGTTTTGAAGTGTTTTAGGCTAGTTATGATGAACAGGGTTTGGTTTTAAGTTTGTTGGGTGGTGATCTCAGACAGAGCTGGGTTGCAAGTATATAACTGTTTTTTCCATTGGGCAATGGAGTCACTAAACATGTAATCGTTGAAAGAGTTTCTTGGTGAAAAGGTAGTGCTACAGAGCAGGATAAGCAGGCTAGAAACAATTTTAAAATCTGGAAATGATGGAATGAAGTCAGGGAATGAAAGGCAATCAAGAATCTTTCATTATACTGGCAGAGGGAAAGTGTATGAATATTGTGTAGGAGTAATTAAGGATTCCTAAACAGTATTCAAAATGAGAGAACTAGTGCAAACATGAGCAGTTAAGAATTCATATTCATGACTAGTCCTAAAGAAAACATAATTAATAACAGAGATTGAACATAAGGTGCATTCAAAAAAATCCTATGCTATTATTCTTCTCTGTTACCAAGATCATGAAACATAGATGAGATTTACGAAAATAGAGAACATAAAACACAGTTTAGTATAACTTATTGTTCCATAGCATGACACAGGAATTCTGTAGCAAGTCCTAGAACATCCAATCCAGCTTCAGATCATTCAGACACAGTGAACTTCAACCGCCATTTGTATTAGCACAGTCTGATATGTTACAGCACAGTTCAGAAAGAAGAAATCATCAACCCCCAATACATCTCTTTTACAACTATATATAGGAGTTTTTACAAAAAATATCCCATAGGGAAATATCTGGACATCAATGTATCCATCTACTCTGACATAATTAATTACTATTTGTAGAAAAATTGCACAGCCATAACTGAGGAATTAAAAGCTCTTTACTCGTTGTGGCAGGTGTCCTGTGTGCTGTTGACCTTTTGACTCTGGCTGTCGGTGGGTGACCGCTTCTTAGATATGTTGTGCTGTTGTGCTGTTTTGCTGTCCTGTGACACCTGTTCTGCGCTTTTGAATATTACCGCGAATTTAACCCCCTGTTAATTTGAATGTTCTGGTAGCTTAGCCATATAATGCAATTTGCTCATGCAGACAATAAATGAGAAGAGAATCAAACTACTTTAAAATTTGAAGCAGACTTTGCCACCAATCCTCAGTTGGCAATTGATGTTTTCTTAACTTGTATAATGTTTCATCAGCTTCAGTGTAGGTATAATAATTCGGCCAAACTGGAAAAAGTTGTGCTACCTCATGCTTTATGTAAAACAAATCCTCCTGCTTGTCATATAAACTCTGCCCTGTGGGAGAGACTGCTTCTTCTGTACTGCTGGATGATGCTGTGATTTGATTATGTATGAAGGTACTCAGCCTGTTTGCATAT
Source organism: Pinus taeda (assembly GCA_000404065.3). Taxonomy (NCBI): domain Eukaryota; kingdom Viridiplantae; phylum Streptophyta; class Pinopsida; order Pinales; family Pinaceae; genus Pinus; species Pinus taeda. The sequence goes on from APFE030959632.1 coordinate 6,384, forward strand.
TGTTCCTGTTTTAGTAGCCTTCCAGCACTAGTAACCAGGATGGGTAAACCTTTGGCTTGCAAATTTGCAAGTCTATGTCTAAAAGCATTTACCTCTCACTGCATTTCCTGGCATTTCCTTTCTATAGTTTGGACAAAATTCCTCATGGTCAGCACTTTCTTGACTCTTACTATAGTCTCTGTCCTGTTCTGGATGTTTAGTGCTGCCAACTGGTCACCAGTACTAGTATTCAAAAAGTGAATCAATCGAGTGGCTTGATCAGGCTTATCTGCTAGCAATGTTCTGGCTTTATGAGTTTCATGCTGAGCTACAGCCATCAATTCTACTTGGTCAAAAATGGTTTGTATTCCTGTCCATTGTCCAGAGAGAGATTGGCCAATTTTATTCCACAAAATTGTTTTTATCTGAGTCAGGGTTCTGTGGAGAGTGAGGTCTTTCTCTAAGGCCTTTATCTTATTTTCTAGGGCCTTTACTTCCCTGGTTTTCTCAGCAACTGTCATTTTTGACTTATCATAACTAGCCTCAATCTTGGCTAGCTTTTCTTTTGTTTCCTTCATCTCTGCCATTTGCAATTCTAGAGCTTTAGTCTCTTTCATCATGGCCTCCATACTTAAGCTGGCCTCTTGCACTGTTGCTGCTGTTGGATCTGCTGAAGTTGATGCACCTGCTGCTGAAGTTGAACCTGGGGGAGGTGCTGCTGTAGTAACTGTTGTTGGAGGAGCTATAATTATCGGAGCTGTTACTATTGGAGCTCTTTGGGATGGATGAGGGGCTAACTCTGGTTGTTTCCCTCGTTGAGCTTCCTCCAATGCTTTCTTTGTTTCCATTATCCTTTGATTCATCCTCATAAGTAGACTTACCACATCCTCTACTTCGTGTTGTTGTGCTACTTCTGCAGTTTGAGGATGTATGGTGACTGGCAGCTTCATTTGTTTTCTTAATGTTGCTATGTCTTCCTCCTTTTTTCTAATCAAGGCCTGTGTGCCTTTGGGATCTTTGGGATCATGTCCCAACTCTATGATGATCTCCTCCAAGGATTTTATCCTATTATCCTTGGCCAATGATGAGGCCTTTTCCAGCTCCAACTGGGCAGAAGTATTGTACAAAGAATTCTGCAATCTATGGGCCAATAAAGCCTTCTCTGCAAGTGTAGAATATACCATTTCTCCCGTCTGCTTATGTAACTCAATCTGGTCTAAAGGATGTATATCTTTTGCCAGGACCTCCAGATTGGTTCTGATGTAGTCTACAGCTGACTGTGGCTGCTGTGTAGTAGGTCTGAAGTGACTGAGTGTCGTCTTCCCTGCTTCCATATCGTAGGCTGCCATTAGCCTTTGCTAATTTGTCGGAGCCATTCTCATTAATTGGTTGTAAAGCTGAAACCTTATTGGCTCGTTCCTAGCTTTAATCTCTGTGAATGCCTTCTTTATATCCGAGCCCCTTTGGGTCTACTGTTTGGAGGGTGAAACCTCCCCACCTGGTTGTTTCTCTTGCTCCTACTGAAAGGAGCTGGCCGATGTTTCCAAAATAGGAGGGATCTGTTGCTCAGAAGTCCCCTCACCCCTGATGTTTCCTATGGTCTCTTCAGTGATTTCCTCCTCGGCATAGGGGTTTAGCCTCTGCCCTTTTTCTCCTTGCTGGTCCGTGGATGTCCCTGTGGGTGTCCCATCTGTTCTATCCCTCTTTTTACCTCTTTCCTCATTGTGAGGAGTTTGCAGCACAGGGATTTCAGGTGCTTTTGTTTGTGTTAAAGGGCTTTACTCTTGACCCTTTTCTGGATTTGAGAATGGTTGCTCCTCCATTGTGCTTTGTTGTTCAGGATACTCTATTTGTTTGTCCTTTTCTACTGATGATATGGCCTCCTTAGCTGGTTGTCTTGAAGTAGCACTTGATGTGCTTGCTCCCACTGGTTGAGGCTGTGTGAAGGTGACCTGTGCAACATAATCCAGGTCAATCCTTTTCTCAATTTCTTTCATGTCTTTCTCTAATTTTTCTTCTTTAGTGAGCTTTTCATCATCTAAGGTGCCCTCTACCCATTCCAGTTGATTGGCATATTGTTTAATGTGGGGGATTGGCTGGTGCACATATCCTGAAAGCTTGTGTTTGATTCTTCTAAGGCTTATAAAGTGTTCAGGGTCATATGGTGCCCAGTAGAAGCTCTGTTTCAGCGTGAGTTTTTGTCATAGCATGTTGTGTGCATATTTCCATGCCTCTTCGCTTTTGTTGAAAACAAAGGGACCCAACTGGTGTCTGATTTTAAGCCGTGCCTTCTTGTTTTTCCCATGGAAATGGGTCAAGTCTGCATTACTGAATTGCCTGAAATATTCCAAGGCAAAAAGTCTCATAGGGACATATCATGGCAGCTTATAAGGAGACAACTCACAGCCATAAATTCTGATTACTGTGTGGTTTTCGTAGAAGTACCAATCACCAATGTTGTAGGCTTTAGAAAGATGCAAGATCCTTTGCATTTCAGCAGTAAGTCTGGTAGGAGGAGTCACCATTAATAGGCAAGTAGTTGGGTAAATGAATAGGTCAATAAACTCACAATATGTGTATGGAGAATGGTGGATTTCATGGAAAACTGAGGTCCAATAAACAACAGATCTCCTCTCTCCCTTTGGGTCTAATCTCCTGAGAGGAACCTTGAAGCTATCTGGGTGATAGTACAGCAGCAGGTGGTATATATAAGAAGTGTATTTAAACACTCTTTCTCTCTCCATCATCATGAATTGTTCATGTATCTTGTTTGCTATGAATGTGGCATAGTCATACATGACAGCAGGGGGCTGCCCTGGAGTGAATATGGTTAGGAGAAAAAATACAGTCTCATCCACAAATTCTCCTATTTTGCATCGTAGAATATATGAAATCATGTCCACCATGAGCTTGCCTGTTTCATTAAATGAGGCCTGATGATAGGGGGGAGGATGATCATATTGGCACTGTGGCTCCATAAACAGTTGACTAACTCTTGATATTTCTGCCTTAGAGAGCTTTGCACCCTGATCCAGCAAGAGTTTCATTGTGAGGGGAACCAGAGTCTGAGGAGGCTCAAAGTTCAGCATGTCATGTATTGCCTGAGGAGTGATCTAGAACAGCACAGACCCATCTGGACTGAGAATTGTCCTCAGAGTGGGTTCATAGTGTGCATGGCATAGGTGAATGAAATCAGGTAGCACATTGACTTCTGGAAGGTAATAGAGGGGCATGCTGGATTGCCAAATCCCTAGAATATCAGTGTTATTTATGTGATTGTGTTTGAATTGCCACATAGTTTTGAGGTGAGAAGTAAGGCCCATCATATCTTTGATCTGAAAGTCTCTATCTGCTAATGGTAGCCACTCTAAGTCAATGTGTGGAGCATTTAAAGGAGCAATATTCAAGGCCACTGGAGTCTCCATATCTTATGCGTGCTGGTATTGATTGCAATGTAGGTGTAAAACAGCAATAGGAAGTAGAATAGAGGTTCTGAGGCTACTAACAACAGTATGACAACTAATTTTTTTATGTCAAACCAATCTCACTGTATGAAGTTTGTAATGAACAATCAATTTACATCACTTAGACTGGGTTTTCTTGCATAAATTTTCCAAATTACAGGCTCTGTGGACAGAATGCCGAGAAAACAAAATTGAATTCTGCCCAAGGGGCTAAGGAAAATGAGAGGCGAGGATTTCCCTTTTGCAAATAGGTTTAGAAAAGAGGAAAGAGGGCGCTTTAGACTAGTTCAATTCAACACTTTGAACAATTTCTTGAAGTTTTCTGTGGGTGAAAAGGACGCAGGGAGTGTTATAAGGGCACGTTTACAGAGGGAAAGAGCGCAAATTTGCAGGTTTATTGTGAATTACCAGCTTAAATGGTGTATGCAGGTCAGTGGGAAATCGGTAGGAACTTGTTTGGAAGCAATCACAGGTTCATTCGGCAACTTATAAACAGAGAAGTATAAAAAACAGGTGTTTCGGGCCAAAATGCAGATAAATACCTATTTCCAGGGCGCTGAGGGTCTTTAACAGGTACAGGTTGAGCTACGGAGACGAACTACGGTGTCGAATTTGCAGGTTTGATGGCCAATATAGCTCTGGAAGCAATTCAATAGTGTAAGCGCATGCACGTCATTTGCGGGTGCAAAATAGAAAATGGACGAAAAATGGTCGTTTTCACGACTTTTAACCAAATTTTGGAAATTTGGCGCTTTCCTCGGATGACATCATCATGACATATTTTTTGTCGGGTAGCAGGTACGGAAGATGACGTGGCGGATGACATAGATGATGATGTCATCATGACACGGTGGCAGGGTGATGACGTCAGCGGGTGACATTGCACAGGTACAGTGCAGTGGCAGGCGAGGTTGCGGCATCGTCATGCAATGACGTAGGCAAGTGGGGAGGGCGGTAAGCGGTTTGCGTCGGACCGCTTTTGGTACGGGAGTGGTATGTGTCAGGGGCGACCCGATGCAATAGGAGGCCGACAGCTGTCCCGGTGTACGACGGTGAAACCGTTGACCATCGGGTACTATCGTACCGCTACGAAGGGGCGCCCGATATTCATTAGGGCCGTCAGATCTAGGAGGGTCGATCCTACGGTGGTCGGGCATGCAAAATGATCGGGGTTTAATAGAACAACGTGCCCGATATTCGTTAATTATCGCATAGTATCAACGGGTTAGAACCTTAGTTTATGGGTTAAATGTGCGCTCGGGGTCATGGTTATTCATTGATTAAATATCAATGAAACCCAAATGTTATGCATGCGCGGGGTATGGTATAGTTTCATGTGCGGGGGGGTTTAGTATGGTTATTTATTTAACTAGAAGTTAAATAAATCCCAAGGGTAACGAATGCGGAGGGGCTTACAATGGGTCCCAAATGGACCTAAGGTTTCCCGACTTATGTTTATATAGCTATAGTTGCCATGGGGAGGAATATTTAGTGTTTTTGGGGTTTTTATATAGTTTCTTGTCGAATAGGGGTGGGGAAATGATTTAGGGAGCTAGATAATAGGGTTAGATGTTAATATGAGTTCTATGGAATGAAAAGGAAGGGATGCATGCTAAGTTTATAGAGTGGAAACTTGAGCATAGAGAAATGAATGGATTGTGGAGAAATCAATTTTACACAAGAAATGTGGCTTCTTTTCACTAAGTCAACTCAGATGTCAACTTGGTTTATTTAATAAGAATGGAGTGAAACTGGACTATTTGGTCAAATCCCAAGGTCCTTGAGGGGATGTTAGTGAATGATTTTTGGGGGAAGGAAGGGGAAGTTAGTCATGCTTCCTTGTTGTACCATCAAACAACTACCATGGTGCCAATGCCATAGATGAGATGAGTCCTTCTTGACAAGACAAAAAGTAATGATAGCCTTGTTTCTGCAACCTCAAACTACCTACCCAGCCTAATATACCTAACATTTTTTCTTCCTTTGCATTGGGTGCACTTGAACTGGCAAACCCTGATTGTCCTTTTTTTTCTTTTGACTGCCCTCCTAACTAACTGTACCCTTATCTCTTCCAAGGGCCCAGATTAAGCAGTTGGGCTCCTTATTTCCTCTACCTAGCTACTCATCTGCCAAGCTTGAACTATTTGGACAGGTATTCTTTCTCTATTCTACAACAGCAATTCAAAACATGGCATGGTCCAGATTGAACTGTTGGCCATCCATCAAATGTAATAAGCAGCAGTAACTCCACATACTGAACTTGCAAAATAAGATAATAGTGACATTTAGATTGGTCACTTTCCTGGTCTTTAGTTTGGGGTTCATTTTCTCTAATTTTTCTAACCAATTGATTTTCTTGCCTTTTGATTATTCTTTTAAGGCATACTCTCTTTTCATATTTTAATCTTTTTTTCTTGTATACCAAATATGGAACCTTTGCAGCGTGCAATGATGAACATATTTAGCACTACCACTGTCAATCATGAAAAATGAAACCTATTGGTATAGGAATCTAACAGTGGCTCCACTTGGGGATGGCTTTTCCTGATGAAAAGCCAAGAACAGCAGGTCAAATTGCCTTATTTTCAATTCTTGTTGTGTTGTGAAACTTCCTTGTCTTAGAAACTTTTGATATGAATCCTTGTAACCTGTATGTAGTACTCTTAAGCTGATCTGTGCAAAATTACAGCTTTGTCTCTTGCTGGTTTCTCTGAGTACTTATCATTGTGGTCATACTTCTCAAGTCCTTTTGTTGATATCTCATGGTGGATTCAAAATACACACCAAAAGGTGATGTAGTTCCCTGATTTTCTTCAAAATTTGTTGAATTTGGTTCCCTATCTAACTGCTATAAATGAAAAATGCTGAAAATACAGATATTTATATACAATATGTAGTTGTGTTATCTTCATCCAAGGGGATCAAAATAATGTTTGAGCATTCTCTCATTGACTGGGCCTTCTTCAGTATCTGTGCCATCCAAACTCTTGAGGAAATAGGTGTTGTCACCTTGTACAGCTTGAATCACAAATGGTCCTTTCCAAAGGAAATCAAATTTCCCATGTTTCCCTTTATCTTCCCTCCTAGAGTCCCATTTCAGCACTTTGTTTCCTATGAAAAAGTCTTCAGTTTTTGTTCTTTTATCAAAGACCTTCTTGAGTTTATCTTGTAGTATCTGAGTTCTGTGATATACTTCTTCTCTTGTCTGCTGCAAGTGTATTGTTCGATTGATCCTTCTCTAAATGTCATTAGGCTCTGCTTGTATTTCTTGCAGCAACTTGATCACAGGGATTCCTAAAGAAGAGGGGAATCTTGCCTCCATTCCATAAATCAACTCGTATGGGCTTATTCCAATGGATCTTTTGGTGGTCAACCTATCTGCCCACAGTGCATTCACAAGTTTTTTATGCCAATTCTTTTTATTCTCTTCGAGGATCTTTTTGATAATGTTGATGAGGCTTTTGTTAGATGATTCAGCTAACCGTTACCTTGAGGGTAATAGGCTGTGGAATGACCTAGGGTAATATGGTATTTGTGACAAAAATTGATCATTATTTTGGACTTAAAGGCAGTTGCATTGTCTGTAATGATCTTTTCTGGACAGCCAAATCTAGATAGAATATTGGTCTCTAGGAATTGTATGATGATTGAGTCATTAGCTTGCCTACAAGGGATGGCCTCTATCCACTTGGTAAAGTAATCTGTGGCTGTCAAAATCCATCTATGTTGGCCAGAAGATTAAGGGTGAATTTCCCCAATGAAGTCTAAACCCCATTGTTGAAATGGTCTTTCAGTTGTAATAGGCTTGAGGGGGAGAGGTAGCAGCTTTTTCTTGCCTTCAAAGATTTGGCATTTATGGCAAGACATTACAAATTTTTTCACATCAGCAAACGGGGAGGGCCAATAAAATCCAGCCCTTAGGATTTTATCAGCTGTTGATTTCCAATATAAGTGTCCTCCACAATCTCCTACATGAAATTCCTTGAGGACTTTGTTAGTTTCATCCAAAGTTAGGCAATTAAGCAAAATGCCTTCATAATTTTTCCAAAACAATACATTATCTAAGAGGCAAAACCTTGAAGCTTTCATTTTCAAGAATTCTTTTTGGTTCTGGATAACCCTGGAGGAGCTTGCAGGTTTAACAATACAAAACATATGTCAGTGTACCAAGGTGATTGTAAAAAGGCTTGATTGATCTGTGGAGTCGCCATC